>JAVYIG010017274.1:0-27042 GCA_035222895.1 Strongylocentrotus droebachiensis
AGGGGGGAGGGGGGGTCAACCCCCCAACCCCCAAAACCACGCCGAGCGTACGCTGACCTACGTAACTATACGCTGAGGGACGCAAAGGGGTACGCGAGATGGACGCAAAAATTAACGTGATAACTTTTTCGCGTACCTTCGCCGTAGACACTAGACGCAGAATGTACGCATTTGTTACGCAAGTCTACGCAACACTACGCAACTGTATGCCATGCCTACGAAATAGTACGCTATCCTACGCCAGTCCAACGATGCAGTTAAAGCGTATAAAAGCATCCTTGATGCTACAACTTACAAGCATCTATTGCATATTTGCACGGCGCTTGCACACACAGTTAGCAACCGTAAGCAACCTAGATACCCTTTACGCCAGGCCTACGTTAAAGGGGCACTCTAACCCAACTAACATGGCCTTTCGAAACATGAATACACCTCTACTTATTAATTCCAGCCTCTGATTTTTCAGAAAATCTCTAAATTGACCAAAAAATGATAATAACCATCCATTTTGCACAGATCTCACGCTTGCTGGACTATGTACGCCCATCGAAAAAAGGTAATACGGTCACGTGGCTTGATGACGCATTTGACGGCATTGCGGGCATGTCCGATTTGTCCTACAATAAGGATCTTACAATCTCATCGTAATTCATAAATGAAACTTACTGAATTATCAAGTGCATATTATTTTTCGGATAAATGTCTTTTTTTACCAATTAATATCTAATGCTACGTTTACACTATGTTCCCGGCGGCGCATATTTTTTTTACACAACTGTTAAGCCACTTCAGTCAAATATACTGTGCAAACGACTAGAGGCAGAGTCTAGCATTACCCTTGGCAGTTTTGTTGGATTGCTAGAGCTGTACATGTGTACAAGTTGTTATTTGTTCGGATTAAATCTATCTTCTCTTTCATTATGTATTTCTGTGTTCTCCCTCAATCTATCCTCTCTCTTTTGTCATATCTTTCTTTTTTTCTCTCTTCAATCTATCCTTTTTCTCCTTCGTTATATATTTCTTTGTTTTTACTTCAATCTATCCCCCAGTTCTCCTTCGTTATGTATTTCTTTTGTTCTCCTTTATTCTAACCTCTCTCTTTTGTTTTATGTATTTCTTTGTTTCTCCTTCAATCTATCCTTTTCTCCTTCGTCATCCATTTCTTTGTTTTAAATCTGATAGATTCTGAGCTTAATTTCTCCTTCTGTATGATTTCCCTGTTTTTCCTTAGTCTAGATCTATGATCCTCTTAGCTCTTCAATTATGTATTTCTATGTCTTCCTTTGACTTATCCTCTTCTCTTTCCTTATATATTTCTTTGTTTTTCTTCTCCATATATCCTCTCCACTATCCTAGCTTGTTTTCCCCTTTCTATCATCTTCCCTTCCCTGGGTGTACGTGTAGTGCGCTGACGACTTAGACTCTTTCACCAGAGCACTTCTTGGAATATTTTTTCGCGAAAATGGCTAAACAGTTGTGTAAAAAAGATATGCGCTTTCCGGCGGCCACGGCAACCACGTTTCAGGCCACCGTGGACGAAACGGGATTGACGTGACAAACGCGGGGGACCGTATGGGCGAACGTGACAGGCCGTGATTGCCGTGGATACCGTGTCAGATTTTTAAACTGTCAAAAAATTTGCCACGGCAGTCACGGTGCGGATGAGAAACCTAGTAGGCCGTCGTAAAACGGGGTGAACGTAACAAAACGTGACAGTCCGTAATAGGCCGTAACAAAACTTGGAGGTGGTCCGTAGTGGGACGGGAGGCCCGCACATTCCCCGGCATCTTACGGTCTGTTCCAAGTTTTGTCACGGTCTGCCACGTTTAGTGCACGTTTTGTCACGGTTGCTTCACGGTTGCTGCACATTTTCTCCCGTTTTGCCACGGTTTGCCACGGTTCTCACGGCAGGCCAGGGTGTATGGTAGCCGTTTTGTCGGGTTAATCACGGCGCATCCCGGCGTCTGACGGTTTACGGGCGCGGCGTGTTGCTTTCTGACATGGCGCACGCGGGTCGGGAGGTAATAGGCAATTTTCGCAAACTCATTGCGGAATTAGAATCTGCGGTTCGTGTGCAAATCGAGAAGATACTATAGTAACAGTTGGATGACCGCTGAGGACCTGAAATCTAGAACGGGTTTTGGCCAAATCTACGGGCGTTCTCAATGACGCCCCAAGTGAATCAAGTGCCTCGATACAAACTATTTCATTCACCTGATATAATAATAGTATTTAAATAGACAGAATCCAATCTGCATACATTAGTTGTTGCCACACTTAATACATGCAGTTTGCATTCTGACTATTGCGAATCCTAGACAGGTGAATGAAATAATTTGTATTGAGGAACTTCACAAAGACGTATGTATTAAATTTGATTACATTACGAAATGGCCTGTTCCTTCCACGCAATATACAGTACAGACGGGACTACACGACTAGCACAACTTGTCTCGACAAGCCACAAAACGGCTTTTTATCAAATTTCAACAATAATTTATCATCAAGTTTTAAAACAATTCATGTTACATCCATATTCATGTTGTTATTGTTCAGAAACAATAATCGAAGAAACAAAACTCACCGAAGAGTCATTCGTGTCAGGGGCGGATCTAGGAGGGTTAAGAGGTTTAAATCCCCCCCCCCCCTTGGGCTGGCCAAGGTGCTTTCTACCCCCCCCTCCCCCCCCCCCCCCCCCGAAATATTGGTTGGCACTTTTTTCAAATTGAAAACAAATTTTAGCCCTCCCTACCCCCCACTAAGCGAAATATTGGTCGGCGCGATTTTTCAAATGTCAACCCCCTCCCCCCCCCCCCCCCCCCCCCCCCCGCCCACGCCATAGAAAAGTAGCTAGATCCGCCCGTTAAAATTCGTCATCCTTTGTTATTAGTCGACGAAATTCTCATAACCATCTTTGGTACAAGCTCGCTGATTGGCTGTTTATTCACTTGGGGCGTCATTGAGAACGCCCGTAGATTTGGCCAAAACCCATTCTGGATTTCAGTACCTCAGCGATCACCCTGTTGTTACTATAGTAGCTTCTCGATTTTGCACACGAACCGCAGATTCTCTGTCCGCAATGAGCTTGCGAAATACCCCTAATGTTTGTCGAACTGGCAACAACTAATGTATGCAGTTTGGATTCTGTCTATTGAAATACTATTATCCTTATCGGGTGAAAGAAATATTTTGTATCGAGGCACTTCACAAAGACATATGCATTAAATTTGGTTACATTACAAAAATTGCCTAATGGCATTGCAAATGCAATACCCTCCGTAGAGATACGTACGCATTCACCGAAAGCGAAACCACGTATTGTATCGAGGGGGGTCTGTGTGCGACGGCCGTAAACCCGAGTGCTCTGCGTCCGCGAAGGTCTGTATGTTGCTGAGCGAAAACTCGCTAGTACATGTATATAAAAGACGGACGCGGCAGGAGCTTCATTCGAGTCTGAGCAATCGACGACACATTACTGCATCTACAATACGAAGAAAGAAGGTCAAGCTATGCCACCGAAGAAGCCAAGTCGTTCGAAAACCCTCCGTCCTGCACCACCACCACCACCAGTAGTGCTTGGGAGGCCTTCTTTTTATACCGTGGGCACAACCGTGCTCCAAAGCTGCCCGGCGTCCAAGTTTCATCCGTAGAAAGCCTTGACAGAACGTGAAAAACGCGTCAGAACTTGATCAGAACGTGAGAAACGTAAGGGACCCCGCATCAGAAAGTGACGGGCCGGGAGGGAACGTTCTGTCATCCGTGGTAGAACGCGGGCCGAACCGTAGCGCGCCTTGGAGACTCCGGGACTCAGCATCCCCTTCCCTCCTCGGCCCGTCACGGATACCGTGGTAGACCGTGAGAAAACTTGGCAAGACTTAACAAAACTTGAATCCAGAGATAAAATTGGTCTAAATCCCACGGCGCACTACGTTTCGGGCAAACGGGGCTGCCGTGGCCGCCGGGAACATAGTGTAAACGTAGCAATAGTTTGCATTTTTAAAGACATTTTAAGGCCTAAACCACCTTCCTTTTCACCGGAGAGGCTCCTGCAGTGACGTCATCGGGACGTCATAGACAATTGCGCATTACAGCTCCAAAACTAGGCTTTTTTTCTGAGCGTTCTGAGTCGTTATTTTTATAACTAGATTCCAGATCTATTGATCATTTCTAAGAAAAATCACTGTCATGTTCGGAATCTCTGTCAAAAAATTATTCTACATGTCTTTTTTCCCCTTTTTAGCCCCTTTTGCTTAGAGTGGCCCTTTAACCCTTCGCCTATACGCAATCGTACGCCGTAGGTACGCCGTAGGTACGCGGTGCCTATATGCACAGGGTACGTAACCATACGCCATCGTACGCCAGCACACGCATTACCTACGCAGGGTCTATGCCGTAGCATGTCTACACAGATCCGGTTTGAAAGGGGCTTTAGGGGTTAACCCATTTTTTAATTCGTTATTTTTGTTGCACTTCAATCTCCGAATAATCCCAGGCTGTATCGGTGGTTATAAAACATGAACGATAGACATTATTGCCATAAAGTTGTAATAATCTCTATTTTGCCTCTTTTTATGGAATGAATGTGACAATATGATTTATTCCTAAATATAGATTTGGGTTTTAGCCTTCCAGAACTGTATCGATTACTGTAATCTAAATATTCATAGATATTGATCAATAAAGTTCTGAGAAGTTAAAACTGTATCTATTACTAATAGAATTAAATCATATTGTCACAATCGCTTAAGAAAATAGATAAAAGAAAATTTACTCTGACCTTATGGGAAACAATAGAATTTCATACTTGCAGTTAAGACGTGTTCAGTCATTGCACCTCCAAATAACGGATTCCACGACTGCCCAAGAATCGCCGACTACATGCTCGTGGGAACCATCTGCCGATTTTCCTGCAAGGAAGGATTCAAATTAGAGGGCGATTCTCAGCTGGAATGTAAAGGAACACGGCAGGCTGTAAGCTGGACACCACAACTTGCACCAAGTTGCACAAGTAAGAAAAACTCTTCTATAGTCTGTTATTTACACATAATTGAAATTAAAAATAAGTTTTCATTTTTAAAGTGATCACATCAACATTCGAATGCAGTCTAGTTTAGTTTCACAAACATTTGAAAATATTTAAAGTCTAGCTCGGCTTGAAAAAAGCTTGAAACGCAATATTCACAAATATATGCACAATGCTCCATAGATCCGTAACTCTTCAGTATTTGACTTAAGATATATGACAGATAATTACTTTTTATTTCTTTGGTGTGCTAACCCAAGGGCTTTAATACGTTTAGGCTTAAATATAAGCTTGAGTTCTGGTAATGATAGCAAATAAATACTCACAGATTCCAACAAAAATTATACTGAATGTTCAAGATTACAAATAAATGACATGTGCCAAACGATTTTGGTAGAAAATGTATAGGGGCTGAGTAATGAGCATAGAAAGATAAGAAAATCAAGGTTAGTAGGCCCGACACCATCATGTGCTTAACACAGGTCACTAACAAATGAGAGTTGCGGTTGTAATTAAGATGATTTCCAGCAAGTTTTTGTGAGTTTGTTTTCAATTCACTGGTCCAAACAATCAGACAATCAAAACAAACCAGAATAAATTATAGCCACGTTCTTTCGACATTCGATACCCATGCCAGAGCTCAAGATTAGCTTTAATGATCAAGATCAAAAAGAGTCGGCATAAAAAAATCTTCATATTTCAACAACTTTATTTTCAAAAGTAAGCTAGATTCCTTTTCTACCAGTAACTGCATCAATATACACCGTGATATTTATCATGATTCAAGACTATGGTAATACAGGGAATAAATATGTATGATAAAGCAAGAGCATGTGTGGGGTACGCCTGGGCAATAATCTGCCAATAGAGTGTGTACTTTTTGTATGGGGTAATTGAACAATCATAAACATTTGTATTTGTCTTTTTTCATTAGAAATAACATGTGACCTACTCTCAGACCCTAATCGTGGTTCAGTGACGTGCACATTAGGTAACGATTACTTCAGCATCTGTACTTACTCCTGTGATGACGGATATGGTCTTGGTCGAGGAGCTGCTTCAACCCTCATCTGCCTCTCTCGTGGCTGGTCTGCAACTCCAGTTGAGGAATGTACAGGTAAGTAACCAAAGTATTACTAAGTTTGAGCTAAAGTAATGAATGTGAGTCATATTGTAATTTCAATAATTGCAACTCAAACCCAATAAAAGGCTAATTTAAAGGCAAACTTTTTGAATTTTCCTTTGTTATGAGACAATCTTGTTTTCTGTTGAATTCTTTCTTAAAGTTAAGCCTTGTAATTCAGTCATTCAAAATGGACAAAGTTTACTGGCATGGATGTAATCTGCCTATTTTTTTTTAATGAACGTCTTCTTTTAAAGGAGGCGCGATTGCTCAGTCGGTAGAGCGTTGGTCTCGTTATCCGGTGACCCAGGTTCGAAACCAAGTCGATGCGCTAGTGCCCTTTGGTAAGGCATTAATCCTCACTACCAGGTCCCTCAGAGAGGACCTTAAGCCGTCGGTCTTCTGGTTACTTACTAACAAGCATTTATTGCTTTCTTAGCTGTCGGGTAAAATAACCATCACTATCATATCTTTGGTAGTAATCATCATGACTCTCTTGCATGCATTTACTAAATCTTTGAGGTTAACAATCTTCCGGGTTATCATGTACTGTTCGAGACAATTATTTTATTTACCCTACACAGCTTTAGCATGTGAAATGGTGAAACGTACAAGTGAGATGTAAGATTTTAGATATCATGAGACAAGAAGCTAGTAGAATGTTTAGGCTATCCTATATTTTGAAAGGTCCTATGGAAGCTTAGCTACATTTCATCAATTTAAACAATGAAGGGATGGACCATGAAGCGGAATTCAACCTTTAAAAAGATTTAAAACCGAATTAACGCATGCATACGGCCCAGGGGTAGCGGAGCGTCTTTCAAAGGGGATGGGGGCACAAGAAAAGGCCACTTTCTGGAACATAGGGGCACCTACAAAGAAAAACCTCAAAGCGAAAATTTATATTTTTTAAACATTGGTATATACCCCTACCTTGTGATTACAGTATCATGAATGATTTTGATGTTTATTTCTCTCTTTACATAGTCCAGGATACTGCTTAAGCAACTGTACATGTACTTTGCACTAGGGTGAGATGGTCTGAATATTTATTTGCGGTCGAGCAAAATTTTAAAGATTTGTGAGGTTACAGTATAAAGAGGAAAAAACAATCCTGATGGGGTTTTTAACACAATCTAATCATGAAAGACTGAAAAGATCTTTAATGAGAAACTAAATTTTCAAATTTAAATGCAAGCGAGCATAGCGAGCGCGATTAGGGTTAGATTTAAAGGACAAGTCCACTCGAAAAATAAGTTACTTCCAATAAAAGCAGAAAAATCAGACAAACCAATCAAAAAAAGTTTGGGTTAAATCGGATAATTAATGAGAAAGTTATGAATTTTTAAAAAAGTATGTAAATCTATGGAACAATGAGAATCACAACACAAATTTTCAAGATGGTTATCAGTTTGTGACGTCATGTCCTCACTATTTGATTCTCTTTAATAGTTGCTTTAAATTAGGAGCATATTTTATGGTGAAAGGAGAAAAGGACACTTATTAGAAAAGAAAAGGGGCACAAGTCAAAGTAAAGAGGGTAATTACCAGAGGTAGAAATGGGGCACTTATCCAACCTAATGAAGGACACTCACCAGAGATGAAAAGGGCACTTATGAGAAAAAAGGGGCACTTATTACAAGGGGAAAAGGGCAATTATCAGAGGAAAAATGGCACTCAATAATATTAATAAGAAGGGATAATGACACGTGTCAAAATAAAAGGGGCACTCATTAAAGATGAAAAGGGGCATTTACTACAGAGTTAAAGAGGGACCTCTCAAATTTGAATAAGTGCAGTCATCAGAGATAAAAAGGGGCATTTATAAGAATTAAAAAGAGTGCATACAAAGGAAAAGAGGCAATTATAAGAGGTGAAGGGCCACTTATTAGAGAAGGTAAAGGGCATTTCTTGCACCTGAAAATGGCACTCACCTGTGATGATGAATAAGGGCAGTTGTGAGAATGAAAAAGGGCACTTATTACAAAGGGAAATGGGCACTTGTCAAAGGAAGAGGGGCACCTATGAGGTTTTTATAGAGGCATCTATCACAGGTGTCAGAAAGGGCATGAGAAAGGGAAGTGGCTCTTATTAAAAAAGAAAAGGGGAATTTATCAGAAACGAAAAAGGACACTTATTAGAGAGAAAAAAGCGGTAGGTGTCTAAATAAAAGGGAGCACTTATTAGAGGTAAGAAGTGGCACTCATCAAATATGAAAAACGGGCACTTATCAGAAGGGGAAGGGGTACTTATTACAAAAGAAAAGGGCACTTGTTGAATTAAAATTAAAAACCTGCAGATAGTAAATAGGGGCAACTATCATAGGTGAAGGGGGCACTTATTACAGATGGTAAGTGGCACTTATATGAATGTGGTACGGACACCTATAAATGAAAAGAGGCAATTATCTGAAGTAGAAGGGATCACTTTTTATGTAAAAAGGGGCATTTTAGAGGCACCTTAAAAGGTATGTGCGTGTTTGTTTGGGGGGCGGGGGGGGGGGGGGGGCTGTGCTCCCTGCCCCCGTTCCACCGCCTTCGATTAGGCCTGACCAAACTTCAGTGAATCAGCCCAAGACTTGAAACAAGGAGATTTTAATATTACTTAAAAAAACACCTGGTTCCAAGTCAGCCGTGGTAGAAAATTTATGCATATAGGGTATCATTAGAAAGAAGACAACTTACACTATTCCCCGAAATAGGTTTCAATGTCACATTCATTATGCCTTTTAATTATAAGCTGCTAAGGTTGGGTATAATTTATTACGAACTGTATTTATACAGTTTTGTTTTATTTGTCCATAATGCGCATTGTCTAAATGCACCACCTATAATTGTATAATAAAGAATACTCTCTGCCAGATATTCTTTGAACTCACGAAATCAAATGCCATAAAATGCCATTAGTTTAATATGCCTTTTAATTATAAGCGGCTAAGGTTGGGTATACTTTATTACGAACTGTATTTATAGAGTTTTGTTTTATTTGTCCATAATGTGCATGATCTAAATGCACCACCTATTGTATAGTAAAGAATACTCTCTGCCTGATATTCTTTGAACTCATGAAATGAAATGCCATTAGTTTAATATGGCTTACAGCCTGTCTAAGCCCGTTACTAACAAGTGCTCATCTACTGCCAAAAACAGCCGGAATTATGAATCTTAAGAAATGTCAACGATCTCTGTTTCTTTTTAAACACCTTCAGATAATGAGAGCCCGGCATTCTCTGGTTGTGAGTCTCAGCCTGTGGTTCATCGGTTATCCATCGCGGCCAATGAGAGTGCATCAGTCTTCAACTGGACCATCCCCGTTGCTACTGATAATAGTGGTATAGCTCTAATCACCGATGAGCCAGATTATCCCAAACCTGGCATTGATGAACTAGTAGCTAACTACTACAGTTTATCATATTTAGTTACTGATGAGAGCGGCAATGTTGGAACCTGCAGTGTTCTCCTTATTGTGTCAGGTAGGCTTACTACTTTGAAGTGATTACCATGACCAAAATTAACCTATACTAGCTACATGTATATGTACCGCTTGCTCCAATAACACATCATCTGGCAAGTTTGAAATTCCTAAGACTCTTTTTTTCGTTTGTTTGTGGTTTTTTAAATTTTCTTTCCAGAAATTTTGCCCAACAAGCTCACGCGCATATTGCAAACCTACTATTTAAAAAAAAAGCAGAATTTTTGTTTAACACATCTATTTTGGGATGTTGATTACGTAATATTTTCATTTCATCTTTCCAGAGATCCGTTGTGAGCCTCTACCTTTCCAAGTAGGTCTACATGCCTCTTGCAGCCATGGGTCTCGTAGAGGTTCTTTCTGCCATTTTTCCTGCTCTGATGGATACTACCTGGTGGGTAATAACCAAGCCATGTGTGAAAGAACCAACTCAGTTTCCAAGCTAGGGGAATGGTCTAATCCGACTGCTCAGTGCGAAGGTAAATTTGTGGTTTCAATTGCTTTTTACACGACCTTTTAAAATGTGCAAACATTCCAGTGATGTCTCATATAATCTGAATATGATTTCGATAGAGCGAATTCCCAAACAGGTTTACCTATGAGCGTAAAATCCTGCCTTCCGATTGGTTTAGAGGTATACGCATCATGAATATTCATGACTGAGCTGCAAAGATTCTAGTAGTATTAGGCATGCGCGTGACACAAGTCGAAGCTGCTCATAGCATGCAGCTAGCTGTACGTACACTGCATGCATGCGCAGTGATTGGTTTAAAGTTGTAACTTTTACATGAGCAATTATGCCGGCGTCTACAACTCACTGCAATTTTGGTCGCTCTCAGTGGCGGATCCAGGTGGGGGGGGGGGGGGGGGGGGGCACAGGGGGCACGTGGCCCCCCGGCCCAAAAAAAATGTTGAAATCAGCCCCAAATTTGCCAAAAGTGTACTGGCAAACAGGGACGTGCCCCCCCTGCCAAAAAAAGAAAAAAAAAGAAATTAGTACGCACCCCCCCCCCCCCCATTGAGCGAATTTGCGGCCGGCGCGATTTTCAAATATTCGGGAGCAAAAACAAAATTTGCTCTTACCACCCCCCCCCCCCCCCCCGCTTATTCAGCTTATGATGCAGCAGTTTGATTAGAAAGTGTTTAGATCTAGGCCTAACGTAGGGTCTACTTAGCTTAGGTGTAAGCCTAGATTTAACTAAGTACTTGATTGTCTAGTTAATTGCTGTGTGTATGTATTATTGAGACAGTAAGGTTACACGGTCACCTCAGCTTGTCACTGTTTTCGTTATTAATATATTGGGCCTAACTTTCAGGATATGTTCATAATGGAAAAGGGAACAGATGATTTAATTTGGGGGTTATGATATGATGAGATCAAATCACAGGAGTCATACTCGTAAAATGCATGAAATCACCTGTTCTTAATTAGTCTAATAATGGATCTAGACTAAAATTATGATACCTCACACAGACACCCCTCCCCTTCCCCCAATAAAAATTCCCTCACACCACAGCTCAAATACATTTTGTACACCCTAAATGACCAGCGAAACTGACGTCCACGCGCATGCGTGATACATATACTAGACATTTGCAGCTCAGCCACAGTGCAGTGCTGTGAGCTCAGCTCATGAATATTCATGATGCGTATACCTCTGAACCTATCAGGAAGCAGGATTTTACGCTCATAGCTAAACCTGTTTGGGAAGAAAAAAATCGCCCCTCGGCCCCCAACCTTTCTTCTTCAAAACTTTCTGCCATCGTGTTTACGGGAAAGCAGGGCTTTAAAAAATGACACTCGAAGTGCTAAATTCAACATCTCCAGCATCTATAGACGTACCTTTTCTGACAGAATGTTGTGCACAATATACCAGTGCGAAAATGATTGGTAATTAATCTACATAAATCGATGTCACAATAAAAGGGGAAACTTGACCTATAATTTACCTGTAGTTTAAACATGTGCAAATCTGAGAGGTTGTTGATTTGAAATCTATTGTAAGATTATGAAGGCAATATTTTCCGCATTAACAATTGGGATCATTTAGAACAGCAGTTTATTTTTGATTTTCCACATTTCTATGATATTCTTTTTAATATCATACTCTACAAAGTAACATTTTGTCAGGGATTTTATGTGGAAAAACTGTAAATCCCTTTCTTTTCTTTCTAGTAATAGTACTCTGTGAATGTATAATCTAAGGATTTTTTTCATTGAAGTTTTGATTACTTTATTAAGACTTTTGAATATATTCATATCTTAATGCTATGCCGTTGATCACCACACCTCCCATTCCACATCAAAGTTTTATTAATCACTGCCATGAAATATTGGCATTGGGTAAATAGAAGCGATGTTCTGATATTATTACAACTGTATTATTGTCTTTTGGATCAATTGGTGGTTAACACAATTTAAGACCTAAATCCGGGAAACATTATTCTCCCCCTTCAAATCTTAACCAAAATTGCGTGTAAGAAGGAAATCTTTTTGAAAACATCGTACACATTGTTTCATTTGTAACTTCTGAATATCATTTATCAACATTTTAAATCCTTCCTATACCGTGTGAGTAAAAAAAAAGTTTACACCTAGAAAATGCTAATTATTTTAAAAATCGTCTATGAACAGTAAATTATTATACATCTTATGAAAGAGTGTGTGATCCCACACACACAAACACACAAACACACCACTACACGTTTATGGCGTCAAACGTGGACCAAGTTTAGTACTTGTGTGTGTGTGCATGGGTAATCGCCAGCAACCGCGGACCACTCCATAGAAAACTACATCAAACCGCGGACGTATGGGATGATAGCAGGTAGCGCGCCTTTCCCGCGCAGTCATCGAAGGGGGCGCTGTGACATTTCGCGATACACATAGGACTGATCCACTCGATGTTGCCGACACGCTGTGACATCTAATATTCAAACGCCCCCTACGTCGTAAATTTTATACGGCGAAAACCGGTATCGCAACCGTGGATGGTCCCCCATTGCAGGTACGTCCGCGGTTTGAGGTAGTTTTCTATGGAGTGGTCCGCGGTTGATGGCGTTTACGCTCACACGCGCGCACACACACAAAATGTTTGTTGATATTTGATATTCGATACTTGATATGTGTGGCATGATTAATTTTGTTAGGGATGTTATTTGGATCTGCAAAGAGCATGAGATAAGCAACTTTGGCGTAAGTCGAATTTTGCACTCACGCAAACAATGCCTCCTGTTCATCCAAGCGTGAACACATACCCCACAAAATGATACTAAATGATTCGGGCTAAAACACTCTTTCATAAGATGTATAATAATTTATTGTTCATAGATAATTTTTAAAAAAATTAGCAATTTTCTAGGTGTAATCTTTTTTTTGACTCACACTGTATATACAAAGCACATTGCATATTTTTCGGTAGTATAGGTCCATGATTATAGCATATATTACGTATTGATGTTAAAGGGTATCGAATATGTGGCTACAAACCAATATATATATATACTGTGATAAACATGCGGGCTAAATGTAAGTGTTTAGACTTTACGGCTCCTTACATGTGAATTCTAAAACACAATCTTTACATGGAATGTTGCAGAGGTACACTGTGATCCAGCCCCTGCACTTGAGAATGGGCATTTCTCCACTGGATTCTGCGAAACCAAACATTTATCTGTTTGTGTCTACAAGTGTTCTGAGGGATACATGATCAGAAATAGTGTACTCTACTGCGTTGTTCAACCTGGGACTAACATGGCTACATGGGTCGGTGCTGAACCGGTCTGCGAAGGTGAACAGTCTTTATGATGTTACCTTATGTAACTATGAGGCTCGTTCAGATATGACGCGCGGCAAAACCACGGCGTTTTTTATTGCTGCTGTTTACGGCGTCATATCTGAACAAGCCTTTACATGTGCTGCTAGGTCAAGACATACCTCTTCTGTTTATGACATATATGCATAGCACAAAAAAGAGGGGGATATCAAAACCAAAAAAATCATATCTATTAGATAATGAATATTCTCTCCACCAAAGGATCGAGTGTATCCCTATTGAAATCGGCATCACATTAAGAATAATAACGCAAATCAAATCAAACGGTCTTAGGTTTGATTTTGGGACACTGATTTTAACACTTTCTGATTGATACTAAATAAGAAATAGTTACCTGTAGTTACCTGTCTTCACGGAGTCCTATAATGCCCACCTTCCTTCATTCCAAATCCACTGCATGTGACATCGTGTCATAATTTGCAGATAGCTTTGCTGTCTGCTTAATACTTAAGTCTCACATGTAATTAATAGTGTCATACATGTTCTTAATAGTCATACTTGTTGAACTTTGCTGAGAAAAAAAGCATCAATTTGACCTTTGAAGGCGTTGATCGATGCTGCTTCTATACTGCCGTCTTGGGGAAAGCATGTTCCAGTGGTCAACTACTCTGTGTGTAAAGCTGTTCTTTCTGATGTTCAAGCGGGCATGTTGCTTCTGAATTTTCATACTATGCCTCTTAGGATTATGTTTACTTCCTCCATAGAAAATAGGTTATCTCTGTCCACGTCGTTGTGACCATACATTATCTAAATATTGTACACAAAAATAAATTAAAAAAATATCTTCTTCTATTCATTCACAATATACTCTATATATATGAAGTGCTAACGAGATACAATACATCGTCTTTTTGAAGCAAAAAGAGTTTAAAGCCATATAGTGTACACGGAACACTGTTTTAACGGACTTGTGAGTGTGAACAAATGACATATTCACACAGCAATGTAGAGCACAGTCAATCGACTATTCATTGTCACATCTAATGAATGGAAAATGGTATGTAAATAATTACTTCCCCATAGTAAAAAATAACTGCAAATAATGAGATAGATTTTTGTTAAATTGTAATTAATCAATTAGAAATAGATACTAAATCATATGCAATATATGTGGTGAAATCGCACATCAAAAAGGGAAAGCCTCACTAAATTCATATATCCGATCCTTCTCCTCCTAGTACAAACGTGTTACAGGCCACCGCTGTATGGGATCTTGGGGGTGAGCAATGGTACACTCTGTGCATCATCCCCTTATGTTCCTGCCAGTGAAACATGTTCCTTTGGCTGCGCTGAAGGATACGCCCTCAAGGGTGCTGAAGTCACTGAATGTGGCCTCGATGGATCATGGCTCCAACCCATTCCAGAATGTGAAGGTATGCCATTCCCTACATTCTCCATATAGTCATTTACCTCCCTGACAGCGTAGGCTACTATATGCAGTGCGACCCAGAAAAAACGAAACCGAGAATTATTGATGTTTTATCATAACTTAATCAAAATTATAATTAATAAATGACACATATTTGTAAAGCTTAGATCCTCGATCCTCTTTCATTTGATGCAACTCATATGAGGCATATTTCACGCATAAGTGATTAAAAGCAATTTGAAGGAAGGAAACCAAAAAGTCATTTGGCGGACGGTATCTGAATTTCGAAGAAAAATTCACATTTCTAGAAAGTTCATTTTCTGCTCTTTCATATGACACCTCAATCAGGAAAAATGAGCCATGAATAACAAAGTTCTGTTTGTTTAAAGTGATGCTTGCATTTCCATAATTTGATTTAACGAATTTGTTTTCACTGGCTGCCTGCCGTAGCAACAAACGTAATTGACAAAAGACTTAACTCCGTTTCGTTGACGATCAGACATAGACGAAAGACTTAATGCATGGCTAATTTGTCTTTATAAACATCCATGGAGACAATTAAATTGCCTTATTAAAAAAATCCATAACCAAACTAAAATCAATATTGTGTATGACTATTGTTTTGTCAATAGCAAAATATATCCATGTTTTGTATCAAATTTCTGTTGTTTGTAAACTGTGTCTAAGCCTTACAAGCGAGCGAAACAAACATCCGTGTTCAACGTACATTGGACAAATAAATATTTGAATTGAATATCACGTTTCAATGTAATTTGCAGTCTACAGAACTGACCCCTCCCCCCCCCAAAAAAAAAAAATAGGTTAATACTGCTAAAAAATATTATTATCATTATTGTTATTATTATTATTTTTATTATTACTATTATCATTGTTGTTGTTCTTATTATAATATCATCAGTACTTATATAGATTCTTCATGGGCAAACATGGAATATTTTACTAGTCACAAAATACATTTGTTTAATCAAATCTAAAGACCAATTACCTGTATATTGTACTATTTTATAGGAAAAATTAAATATATGCATTTGATATCTATATCCTTAATCCATCTCTATTTTGATAGGTATCACTTGCTCCTCGATTCCGGAACCTAGGAATGGAGGAATAAATGGATGCCCTCTTCAGAGTAAAGTTAGGTATGGATCTACCTGCACGCTCTTCTGTAACGTTGGTTTTAAGCCAATCAATGAAAGCGATCCCGTTCAACGTGCATGTGGTAAAGATGAACATGACAGAGGCTACTGGGAAGGAGGTGGGACAATCACATGTGCTGGTAAGATTTACAAATCACAACAGGATTCGTCAGCTAGCTGGTCTGTATATAAGGCTAAATAAACATAATTGTTGGTTTCTTGTTCCCTCTCCTTTCTTTATGTAAGGCCGCCTCAGTTCTTTGTTATGTTTTTTTACATTCTGAGTAAACTTTTACGTTCACAATAAAAATATTCAAATTGAACTTGTAATTGAAAATTTGCAATGCAGCCAAAATTCCAAGTTATTTAGGTCTTTCTCTTTCGCTCTCTTTTGGTTTTGTTTTGATAGTTGTGACTTGCATCCCACTCTCTGATCCGGTCAATGGTGAAATAATTTCATGTACAAAGGATGGATCAAGGACCAACGTCAGTCACATTCAACATTATAACACAATCTGCAAATCATCCTGCAATCTTGGCTACACTCCACAGTACAGCATCACTCGTAGATGTATGGAGGATGGATCATGGGATGGCATTGATCAGCTCTGTCAAGGTTCTATAATTATTTTGTTTTTATACAAAATTCCTAATAATTAAAAACTAGGGCGAGTCTAAGCTAATTTGTACCATACATTACCAATCACAGCTAAGATTTAGGGATATCTCATCACCGTACTCAGTTCATATAGTAACCTCACATTCATTGTCAATATATGTTTACAATTCATCAATTTTTAGTTACGTAGTGGATATCTTAGCTGTGCACCTGCATCTGCATTTTGTACTATACTATATATAACATTTCCAGGAAGAAAAAAGTCATGGAACGGGCTAAACAATGCTGTGAAACGTTGGAACATAATCATCGGATAGAGAAGGGCTTTCGTCATTGGCTGTTGACGATGGTGATGAGCTCGGACAAACCCTTGTAAATTATCAGGATGGATTTTACTGAGGATGTTCCGGTATAACGACAACCCAACAGATATATGGCACAGGTAGACCAACAGCCCAGGAGACATAATTTATAGCACAGTAGATCTATAGCCCAATTAGACCTACATTCCATATATAGAACAACAGCTCAGTATACAGGCAGCCTAGTGGACCAACAACCAGGTAAATGACAGCCCAGGAGACTGACAGCCCAGTAGACCAAAACACAAGTAGACCAAAAACCCAGGAGACCGACAACCCAGGGGACCAAAAAACAAGTAGACCGACAGCTCTGAAGATCGACAGCCCAGTAGACTCCAAACCCAGTAGACGGACAGCCAATTAGACTGCCACAGCTCAGTTGACCAACAGACCGGGAGACAGAAAGCACAGTAAACTTACAGCCGCGTAGATGGACAACCCAGAAGACCAACCATCCAGTAGACCAACAGCCCAGGAAATTGACAGCTTAGTTAACCAACAGTCCAGAAGACTACCTGTCCAGTAGATTGACACTTCCCGAAACCGACAATATCTCTTCAGGGAGCTGACGGTCCCCTTAACCCTTGGACCGGCGTCGGTCTTGTGGGTTGTCTATCTTATGGGTTGTGGCCGGTTTTCATTACTGTCTCTCAGAGCAGCAAAGCATAACAGGTCTTTATTAAGCAGAGAAAAATCCAATTTATCAGGAAGCAGCATAGACCTTTTCTATGGCTATCCACGGCTGCACACATAGGCGCCGGAAGTGGGGGGGGGGGGGGGGGGGAATGCGTTTTGACCCCCCCCCTCCAAAAAAAAAAGAAAACAGTAGAGGGGTACAGATGGTTTGTATTTTTAACCCAAAAGAACATAACAATAATAGAAACCTGAATAAAAACACATATAGAATTCCATTCAAAGAAAAGGAAAGTTAACAGGAAATAAATTTGCTAAACATTGCGCATGCCACCTATATCAATGGAGGTTTTCTATAATAGCGATACGCGCATAATTATATCGTGGACATATCGTGAGACTGTGGGAGAATGGGAAAGCGTGTCTGTTTTTTGTTATAGGGGTGAGAAGACATGAGCCCCTGAACGCTGGCGTACGTACTGATGGGGGGGGGGGGATATTTCTTATTCGATACCAGTGATTTACAAATGATGCTGAAATGACATGATTTTCCGGCATTTTAGTCATTTTAGTATATTTAGTCATACCTTTTTATGCGTTTGTTGAAAAATTAGAAATTCCCAAATTTACAGTTGGGCGAAATATATGCTTATTAACAGGCACGTAGCCACAGGGGGAGAGGGGGGGGGGCACGTGCCCCCCCCCCCAAAAAAAAAATTCCAAGATCGGTTGAACTTTTTTAGACCCGTTTTTTTACCTCGATCGATTACATGTATGTGCCCCCCCCCCCCAAACATCAGACTCTGGCTACGTGCCTGCTTATTTAGAAGCCTTTATGTCATGGTCTGCAAAACGGCTGGACCACATCAATGGCCTTAAAGAAGGCCCCTGGATGCTCATCTAACCCTAATTAAATACCTAAAACCCTGAGCTTCCGGGGGATCTGCTCCCTGGACTCTCCGCCAATTAGTGACCTGCCAGTGTCACAAATAAGGTATCTAAATATGCTTATCTGACCGGAATTTAATGCTTAAAAACCCTGATCTTCCAGGGGCTCAGCCCCTTGAACCCCTGTTGAGACTCAGGGACTGGACCCCACGCCAATTTACGCTCTACCTGATCGTTAAAACTCCACTTTGAAAAACGTTCCGCGGGGCCTGACTGCATGTAACGTGTAAGAGTGGTGGTGATGCAGATTTTTCTCCTGCCCCCCCCCCCCACTTTCAAACGTTTTTGCTCATTACGTCACAACCCCTGGAAGGTGAGCCCCCTGGAATGCTTCCTCCCCCCCCCCCCCCCGCAGGCGCGTACGCAGGGGGAGGGGGGTTGAACCCCCCCTTCAGTTTTTGTTATGTGTATTTTTTGGAGCAACCCCCCCCCCTTGTGATATTTTTTTAAATTTTATTATAAATTAAAAAAAAAAAAAAAATTATACCAATGGCTAACCAAAAAATGGTGACCTTACCCCCCCCTCAACGGAACAAAATGTCAGTTTTTCAAATTTCGAGACCAAAAAATAAAAAAAGGTGTCCTCTTCCCCCTCCCCCCCCTCCCCCGCTTATTCAGCGGCTGGCTGAGTCGTTGCGAAATTTTCGGCCCGATTTAAAAATGTTAATCCCCCCCCCAATCCCAAAACTGCTTCCGGTGCGCCTGGCTGCACAAGTTCACAGAACAACTATTCAATTCACGACATATATTATCACAATTATAATAAGGAGCTATCAATTTCAATTAATTAGACGAAACTACCCCGAGGGTTGCGTGTCCATCAGATCAGAATTTGTATGCAGACTACAACCAACTGGAGGCAACGTTTCAAGCTGATCTATGGGAGCCTGTAGAGGTAATACAATAATTTTGATGATAGACCATTATACTTATCATAACAATATCAATAATAACAGTAACATAGTCGATATTAATGATAATAATCATAACAATCATAGTTTGAATATTAAGAAAGCACATCGTAGACGTTAATTTATGGATGCATTAAGTTTGGTACCGGCGGCGTATTTAAATTCGTAAATTAAACGATACATTAATTTCCCCGCATATAGACAGCACAAGAATAAATTTTGTTTGACATTGTGTAGTGATGTTTTGTTATTAGATAATCGTTGACATGCAGAATCTTATTTATTTTTCTAGGCAACTGATGCTGGAAATATTTTGACAGCATATCTTTATAGCGTGGATTCGAACATTTTGAATGGTATAATATCAACAACTCTTCCAGAGGGTGAACATACCATTGTTTATCGGGCTAATGATACTGCGGAAAATTGGGATTCATGTTCATTCACTCTAGATGTCAAAGGTTTGTTTGATGACTTTTTTTATTAGGAGCTACCAAAGTTTGGTACACTTATTTCCCACTGTACAGGGATCTATAAGCCCCAGCGATCTCATAGTCCTGAATTACCATGCAGCCTGCTGCCTTCGGGCTACCTGAGAAGTAACGGTTGCATGGTCCCTGACTTGGGTTCAATGTTGTATTTATCACCAGTCAACAAAATAGAATATCTGTTGTACGGACCTGACGAGACCGCAAAGTAATCGGGAACATTCCATGATATAATGTCCGGGAATAATGTACGAAGAACTGCTCCGAACTTTTCCCGAAACTACGACAGTCTGCAGTCTGATTGATCACGTAATACTAGTAATTAATGCGGAAAGGCCTCGATCGACGGTCGTATTATATTGGATTATATTACAATGGATTTTAATTTCAACTTACATGTACTTAGGAGTTGGTCTTTGGCCTTTAGTTATATACTTGTGCACTTTTACTCCGAGCAGCGCCCGCTAGCAGCAGTGCAGCTGCCCTCTCAATAACTGTTTAAACCTTTTCTTAATATGCAATGTACTCTCTCCCTCTTTCCTTACTTCCTAAATCTCTCTTATCTTCCTCTAATTCATCTTCTTCTCTCCCTCTCTCTCCTTTTCTTTCTGTTACCTTCCCTTTCTTCCCCATTCTTTCCGTTTCTCTCCCAAGTCTCTTTGTATCTTCGTACTTCTTTCTTTTTGTCTTCTTAATGTTCTTTGTAATTTGTATTATATGTATTATTTATTTATTCATACTTTGTATGCATCTTATATTTTGATGTGATTGTCTTTATATTATATATTTTGTATACATTTTGTATAAGTTGTGTATTTTATGCATGATCACCTGGAAGGAAGTTTCTTCTTTTTTAGGAAGAAGACAATAATTATCTATCTATATCTATTTAGTGTACATTCTAAGCTTCAAGAGTACCCATTCTTAAGAAATCAAGACGTCTTAACCTTTCTCTAGCACTTAAGATCATAAGGAGGCCCCCCCCCCCCCACTCCGGGGTCAGAAATTGACTTTACACACCAGACTTAGGGGGTGTTTTCAAAAGGAGGGAACACGCATGCGTACCCTAAATGACACTGAGTGGGGGGGGGGGAGGGGATCCCAGGAAGAGCAAGTGTTCATCCGTTGGGTGATCCTGGCCTATTTGACTCTAGGGCTTTAACAGGCATAATTATTATGTAGGAGCAGTCCAGCTCGGTCAGCTATACTAGCCACTCATAAAACACACGCTCACCACGCACACACCCGGCCGCGCGCACGCGCACACACATCTCTCTGAATGGCTTTATGTAAAACAAGCTTTTGTTCCTCCATTAATTGATTCCTGTCCGCTGCATGCCTTTATCGGAATGTAGTTGTGTCACACATTTGTGTGACATCAGAGGACTATTATAATCATATGGTTTGGAAAATTAAAATGAATATATACACTATACATCGTAGTAGTCATGGCTCACGCTCATCAGCATGCTCATCTCTGAATCTAATGATTGTATTTTGTATTTGCAGTGACCAGATGCCCTCCGCTGTTTGTCCCACCAAATGGTAAACTTACGAAGGCTTCTCGTAGTGGAAGCTGTACGGGAGGGGCCGTCTATGGATCTGAGTGCCTGGTTTCTTGCCTGGATGGCCATGTACTCTCTGAGGACCCTGGGGATGATTCCTTTTTCTCCCTTGTTTGCAACCGATCCAGTCCAACTTCCACAGTTGGAAGCTGGAGTGGGTCCAGCCCATCATGCAACAGTAAGCAAGCAATTTGATTCTATAGTCTACAAACATTATTATTCTCTAAATCTCTGAAATGTCATCTAGATCTAGGTAAATTTCCAGATTCTGTCCAAAGTAGAAAAAAGCCTGAATAGAGTATAGATCTAGATCTAGTTGTGCATTGTTAGGATTAGGGTTATAGGGCCGGTTTAGGGCTAGGGTTAGGAATAGGGCTAGGCTTAGGGTGGCCCTGAAGGTGTCTCGTAGTGCGTAACTATTCTCTTTCCAGGCTTTTTTCTACTTTGGGCAGAATCTGGAGAATTGTACCATCCTCTAATTTTCAAAATTCTCTGTGCAAAGGTATGACTCTTTTGAATAAGGGTGGCTTCTGATGGCTTGCAACGAACACTCAAGTATCACGTTCACATATTGCGCCCTTTCTTGAAACGTGAAACAGGTCACCCAAACCGAAAAACTCACGTAAATTGACGCTGGCGTTAAAAAAAATAATGGAAATTGTCATTGAGAAGAGACTAATGGCAAAATAGCTGCTTCAGGCCAGAATCTGTTGTGTAAGTCTGTGGTTTACTCTGCGTATATGTATGCTTGACTTAGTTGACTAATTCAGTAAATGGATGAAACAAATACTACTACCATTACTTCTTGTACTAAAATAAAGTGTAAAAAATATATAATTGTACAATAAAATGTAAAAATATAATATAAAGTATCTTGTACGGTGCAGAGATCGACGTGACGATCGAGGCTAGGAGGCGAGGATCCAGCGGCAAAAAAGAAAGAGAGAGAAGGAAAAGAAAGGGAAGAGGAGAGAAAGGGAAAGAAAGAAGAGGAAGAAGGAAAGAAAAGAGAGGAAGAAGAAAAGAAAAGAGAAAAAAGAAGTAGATCGTGGGGGCCGAAAGGGCCTTGCCCTCCCGGCTGTTACCCCCCCCCCCCCCCCCCCACACACACATCAAAAAAAAAGAGAGAAGGAAGGAAAGGGAAAGAAAGGGAAAGGGAAAGAGGAGAGCTAAAAGGGAACAAAAAAGAGGAAGAAAAGAAAAGGGTGAAAAGAAGGGGAGAACAATTGCGATCCCGCCAACAACGTGTGGATCGGGGGGCCACTGGCGTACTGATGGGGGGGGGGGGGGATGACGGATGCCCCCCAAATATAATTCAAACGTGGTTTATTTCTAATTGTTGGAAAATGGCAAATTCATTTAAAAAAAAAGAAGATATAATAGTGACCTGCCTTTGTCACAAATAATAAGGTGTCAAAATTTGCTCATCTGACCGTGATTAAATGCCTGAAACCCCTGGATTCCACCTAGGGCCCTAAGGCGGGCACCTGAATGTTCATCTGACGGTAATTTAATGCCTAAAACCCATGAGCTCATGGTGGCTCCGTCCCCTGGACCCCTCACGAATTAGTGACCTGCCAGTGTGTCACAAATAAGGTATCAAAATAGGCTCATCTGACCGTTATTCATTCCCCAAAACCCCTGAACTTGGGGGCTCTACCTCCCGGACCCCACGCCAATTCATGCCCTGCCAGTATCACAAATAAGGTATAAAATATGCTCATTTGACCGTAATTATTGCCCAAAACCCCCAAGCTTCTGGGCCCCACACCAGTTCATGTCCTGCCAGTGTCACAAATAAGGTATCAAAATAATTTATGCTCATCTAACCATAATTAATGCCTATACCCTCTGAGCTTCTGGGGGCTCCACCCCTTAACCCTCGCAGGAGCTACGCCACTAGACCCCACTACAATTTATGCAACGCTTTACCTGATCGTAAATACCTACCCCCCCCCCCCCACCCACCACCTACTTAGAGAAACGTTCAGCGGGGCATGCATGTAAGAGTGGGATGGTGCAGATTTTTATGCCTCCGTTACGAAGTAGCCGGAGGCATTATGTTTTTGGGTTGTCCGTCCGTCGGTCCCGTTCTCGTGATCGCGTTATCTGAAGAACCTATTGATGGATTCCTGCCAAACTTTAGTCATGTATGTATCTTGCAGAGCCGATGAACTGATTAAATTTTGGGGTCACGCGGTCAAAGGTCACAGGGCTCATTATTTATGCAAAAACAGCTTGGATCGCGTTATCTGAAGAACCGATTTATGGATTCCTGTTAAACTTTGGTCTTGTATGTATCTTGCATAGCCGATGAACTGATTAGATTTTAGGGTCACGAAGTCAAAGGTCAAAAGTCACAGGGCTCATTATGTATGCAAAAACAACTTGTGATCGCGTTATCTCATGAACCGATTGATGGATTCCTGCCAAACTTAGGTCATGTATGTTACTTGCAGAGCCGATGAACTGAGTAGATTTTGGGGTCATGAGGTCAAGGTCAAAGGTCATGCTGCTCATTATGTATGCAAAAATAGCTTGTGATCGCATTATCATTAGAACAGATTGATGGATTCTTGCCAAACTTAGATCATGTATGTATCTTGCAGAGCCAATGAACTGATTAGATTCTTGGGTCATGAGGTCAAAGGTCTATGTCTATGCTGGTACTCGTCAACTAAACAAGGATATTGTGGTGTGGTGTCTCTCATAGTGGTCAAGATTAATTAGTGCATAGTGCGTTTACAAGTTGTGTGAGTAAAAACAGTTCCTCCTATATGATTTAGGCACTGCATGATGGCTCCCTTGAACTTCTCCACAGACGGAAGTTCAATGAAATTGGTGGGGAGCTCATCCCAGTCTTGGATCGTTCTTGGGAAGAAGGTCAAAGGTCATGGGCTCATTATGTATGCAAAAATAGCTTGTGAAAGCATTCTCATTAGAACTGACAGATGGATTACTATTTAACTCAGGACATCTTGCAGAGCCAATGAACTCAGTAGATTTTAGGGTCATGAGGTCAAAGATCAAAGGGTCATATATGTATATGAGAAATTGCTTGTAATCACGATATTCTGAGAACCTGTTAATGGATTACGATTAAACTTGAATTTGAAAAATTTCTTCTGGTTTGGTTTGTAAAATTGCTCTATGAAGGAGGCATCATTTTAGTTTTGTCTACCACCACCCCCCCCCCCCCCCCCCCCCGTCCCCAACGATTTTGCTAATTTCGCCACTGCCGGTGTCACCATTACGTATAATTCCAAATTCCCCCCCCCCCCCCTAAGAAATCTTGGATTTGCGCCTCGAGGCTAGCCAGCGCTCAGCGAGCCGCATATTATTGATGATACAAAGTGAGAATGTGAGTAATACTATGGGATGATTATAAGTATAACTTTTCAGCTGTTGTGATTTCAGCTAGTGCATATTTCAAATTTAGCTAATCATTAATGATTAAATACTGCGATTAAAAATGAATGAGACACCCATTGGCTTGCAATATTCCACTTCCAGTCGCTCAAAAAGTCATCTTTATGAAACATTAGGCCAGGCCATCAACAGGATCTGTCTCACTCGACTCATTGTCACCCAGGAAGCTCGGCCAGGCTAGACCAGTAGCTAGGCCAATGCATGCCATCAAATTTGCATGCCCAAAGTCCACTGCAGTGGCAAAGCTGTGTTGAGCCACGTAGTATCGCATGTCATTACAGAGTCTATACTAGCTGAAGTCACAACAGCTGAAAAGTTATACTTATAATCATCCCAAAGTATACTTACATTCTCACTTTGTACCATCGATAATCTGTGGCTCGCTGAGCGCTGGCTAGCCTCGATCGCCACATCGTAGAACCGTGTCGGCCTCGTCGATATCGTCGTGAGGCGTCAGCTAGCTAGACACAAGCGATACGTACATACATACACAAATCATACATATTACGGTGACGTCATAACTAGTCTTAGTAACAAGCGCTTGCAATTTAAAAAATATTGATTAAACACTCACGTCATGTTTTGGTTGACGTGATCATTCATGTTTTACCGTCATGAAAAACAATGAATGGTAGGCCCTACACTTCGTAAATTAGAGTCACCTATTTTACGAAACATCGCAAAACGTGACACGTGATACGTGAGTGTTTGTTGCAAGCCGCTTCTGATATAGCGCACATGTCCGTCACGTTGTGACGCTCCTGTCGCTGCCCTGATTATCACCCTGGCTTTAGCAAGGCGGCCACTGCGGCGCTCTAGCATTTCAAGGAATTAATTCCTGCCAGCTAGGTACCTACATGTATTTACATCACCTGGGTTGAGTGTGGCAAACGTAGATCAATGTCTTGCCAAAGGACATTAGTGCTGCGGCGGGACTCGAATTGCGGACCTTGTGATCGACAGTCCGGCGACGTATCCACTCGACCACGACACCTTGCATATCATTACAACATTTCTGTAATTCCAAAAGTACCGGTATTCTGATCGTTTAGTGCATGGTATATCATCTGCAATGCATAAACATATCCAGTTACTGTAAATGTATACCCGGTACTCAGAACAACAGTGACGTGTGTTCTTTGAACACGTTCAAACTCTGAATAATTAAAAACAGGTGTTCTTTCAAAGGTATTTGACTAAAATGATATACCGACTAAATATTGACTGCTATGAGAGGCATCACTGTTTCTATAGGCTCAAGGGGACGTTTCATCCTGCTATGACCCCTCAGCACGCCGCCATCCCAGAGAGCCAGTATAGAAACGGCTATATATGCTTCGAATATTAAAGCAGTCGATATCTTTTATATACCAAATTCACACTCAAATCTACATCATTTACTCAATTCTTAACTTATCCTTTTCTTGAGTTAAGACTGGTTAAAACATCACAGAAAATTTGAGACGCTGTCTGTAAATCTTCACTGGAAAGTTGGCTGAATGTTAAGATCATTCGGGAATTGCTCACACACTGCACCAAGAAACTTTTTACACATTAACCTATGAGGATATCAGCAAAATTGATTTGTGCGGCCCGTTACCTAGGGCAAATGGCATCTTATTTTAGAGCCCATCTGTACTAGTTTACAGGAGGGATTAGACTGCCTGCAAAGTCACTGGACAGGTGGTTATCTCATCAAATCAGCTCTCAGCTAACATAAGATAAAGAGGATCATGGGGGATATGGTCACCGATTAGGCATTGTTTGCTATATAGAGGGCGCAATTAGCTATAAGTAGTACAGTGGGGTTAAAAGGTGCTGTATTTCAAAGCCAAAAATACTTTCTGTGTCGGTCTTGATATTCATTGTACATTGAACTACCGGTATTTTTTTACCATATTAAAGTTGTTTATTGACTTTGTTTGTTTAAAGGGATAGTTGAGTTCTGTTTTCAGATCCCAAATGCCTTCAAAGTGCATGGTTATTGTTCTTATTCTTATCTATGACATTTATAGTGCCCTTTAAGGACCCAAAATTGCTATGGAGGTAATTTTAGACCCCAAAATGTGTGAAATTTATCCAATACGTTCATACCGATTCAGCTCCAC
>JAVYIG010017275.1:0-27041 GCA_035222895.1 Strongylocentrotus droebachiensis
AACCTCTAATCTTCCGTAGGCTCTGCCCCCTGGATTCAACCTAGGGCCCTAAGGCGGGCCCTTAGATGCTCATCTGACAGTAATGTAATGCCTAAAACCTCTGAGCTTCCAGGGGCGGACAAGGTATCAAAATATGTTCATCTGACAGCAGACGCGTAGCCAGGTGGGCGGTGGGGGGCGGTCCCCAAAAACTTCGGCCCGAAAAAACAGCATAAAAAGAAAGAGAGGAGAGAAAAGGAAGAGGACGTAGGGAGAAGAAGGAGCAGACCAAGAATATTTTTGATATTCAGACAAGGGATTAAGAGTCGAGAACGGTACAACGAATCGTCTTCTTTCTCTAATAATTTAAAAAACATCAAAGCTTTTAAGAGGGGAGGGGATGAGCTGAATTCAGACAAGGATTAAGAGTCGAGAATGGTACAACGAATCATCTTCTTTATCTAATAATTTAATGAAAGTCAAGACTTCCGCGCATGGCGCAGGAGGGGAGGGGGGTGACTGAATACAGACAAGGATTAAGAGTCGAGAATGGTACAGCGAATCGTTTTCTTTCTCTAATGATTTAATGAAACGTCAGAGCTATCGCGCTTTGCGCAAGAAGGGGGGGACTGAATTAAGACAAGGATAAAGAGTCAAGAACGGTACAGCGCCCACTCCCTGCGCCCACCCCCCTAATACGTCACTGCTGGTCACCTTTAAGTACCAATATTTGGCTCGCATAATTTCAAATTTGCCCCCCCCCCCCCCTCCCTTAAAAAATCCTGGATCCGCGCCTGGGATAACCTTTTGTTTGTTTTGGGGAAAAAACACATGTTACCTTAGAAACATGATCGAAATTCTGGGATAGCATTAAAGGATAGATATTTAGAGCATCGACCGTTCTTGTTGTTAAAGTTGCCATAGATACAAACAAGCTGGTTAAATTGAGAGCAAAATAATATTGTTCAAAGGCACGTTACGATAGAAACATGCTAATAATTTGGTATGATAGAAGACAAAAACCCGTTAAGCACAATCAAACAAATTAATATCGAGTCTTACCTGCTCTGATTAAAACGTACCAATAACACGTACACGCCACACTTTAAAGGCGTCGTTTAACAATCTTAAATCTGAGATGCATGCCTCTACGTGTTATCATTGACTGTGTTATGGTGTAATATTGAAGCCCTAAAAAAAAGCACTTCAAAATGTTCATGAAGTGCCTCAAAAAAGTAAAAATATTTGAGTGACCGGGTTTTTACCATACTCGTTAGGAAAACTAAAAATGAAATTTCGATTTCCAATCATAAATATCTTGATAATCAGACACGCGATCGGCTTGTAAAAGTCATATGTTTTCTGACTGACCTAAGGTTTATAATTATGATTGCAGCATGAGATAAATCATGGATTTTGTTTCAGAATCTGAGGCAATTTTTACCGAGTCACTTTAATGCTCTCGCTTTGGTGAAATAATGGATGGCATCGTTTTCTACCGAAGGCTGGTACTTTCAAAAGTTCGTTTAATCAAGGGTTAATCACTAATATGAACCAGGTTTGCAACCGTGAAAATAAAAATTCTCTCTTCTCTTCGGAAGTAAGAACCCTATTCCATCTTCAGAATTATCGTTATGAACCTTGGAAATGACGGACATTCGGAGAGACAAACTTTCGGAACTATGAACTGTCGGAACTATTAAAGTAATCTTTCTGTTTAAAGAACCTTCGTATAAAAAACCTTCGACATTACGAATCTTCGACATTTTGAAACTTTCTAAATTATAAAACCTTCGAGAAAAAATAACCGTTATGAAACTCTCGCTTTTAATTAGTAGGTGCATTGTCCGACAAGGTTACATTCAGCATACCCAAATTAATGAGTAATTTTTAATATAATTTTGGTCCCCGTATTGTCCCGAACGAAATTGTCTCCAAAGTAAACAAACTAATGATTATAATCCTCATAAGGAGACTTTAATGAAAATACAATTTCTACGTCTACACCTCACCGATTTTTTTTTTTTTTTTTTTTTTTTTTTTTTAGCCATTTAGAGAGCCATGATCCTTCTGCAGATTCGGATACTTCTTTACATGAGGCCATG
This sequence comes from Strongylocentrotus droebachiensis, assembly GCA_035222895.1. Taxonomy (NCBI): domain Eukaryota; kingdom Metazoa; phylum Echinodermata; class Echinoidea; order Camarodonta; family Strongylocentrotidae; genus Strongylocentrotus; species Strongylocentrotus droebachiensis. The sequence continues at coordinate 2,085 of JAVYIG010017275.1, forward strand.
ATTATTATCATCATTGTCATTATCCTCATGATCATCCTCCTCCTCCTCCGGTGTCCTGATTACCAAGGACGAGGAGTGGAGCAAAACGTTTCTCCTATCGTTGCTCAAAAAATATCTGCGATGTTGGGGTCCTTGAGTTTTTCAAGACTAAACCTCATTCTTTTGTTGACCTGGCTTTTCATCCTTTGGAGGCGTAGTCTGGAGGTCATCATCACAAGCTCATGATCACTTCCGACGTCGCCTCCTAGGAAGCTCCTGTTCTATACGATGTTCGCACTTGACTGGGAGCGTCCCTTTGACCATGATGTCATCGATCTGATTGTGGTATTGTCCTCCTAGGCTGTGCCATGTCCAGCGCCTGCCTCAATACACCCCAGAGCCCCATTACACGCTTGCCTAAAGGATCGTTCAGGAGTACCAATTATATCCCCAAAACAAAGATTTCAAACATACAATAGTGCCCAATCCTTTCGTAGAAAGAAAACCTTAAAAGAAGACTGCAAATCTGTGTTAAGTTTCCTCACATTTCAAGCTCTTCTGGTACTCAATCACTTTTCATAATGTTCATGACATGATAATTCGCTTCATGTTTAAGGATAACTTTGGCATATCTGATAAGGCGTATCTGGTGTTATGTTCTGCCAGCAACCTGTCCAGCATATATAAAATCAGAAATGATACAGCCCACCTCGACCAATCCAAAAACAGTGACACCAACTCCTTCAGATGCGATTGGTTTTCAAATGGGATTTGTGCAATTATTGCGGATTTTAGTTCAGATTTTATATTTCAAACATGTCGTACAAAAAAAGGAAATAAAATTAGAGTAAAATTATTTGGGGTAGGTACATGGATCGGTAAGAGTATGCAAGGTGTGAACGTTATATTTACAGTTTTGAATGAGAAAGATCCTGTAGCTAGCATAGGTTATTATCTCATTGCCATTTTTGAAGATAAAGAAAGATTTGATGCTCTCAAAGAGCATCACGCATCACTTATTATATCTTTCAAAGAGGCATACTTCCTTTGAGGAGACTACAAATTCGTGTGTTCTTGGAATAGACTCTGCCTATGTACTTACTCCTTCATACAGTTTGAGTCCAAACAAAGTTTACACACCTAGAAAATTGTTAATTATTCTAAAAATTCTTTTATCAGGAGTAAATTATTTATTTGCCAAAGAGCGTACAAATACCAAAGGTATTTTTTTTTTTTTTTTTTAGAAGTTTGGGTGCCACACAATGTGTCATATCGTTATATTTGTTTTTGCAAGATGTTTTATTTCTATAAAATACTTTGCTTTTTTATTTAATTTATTTGTTAAAAACACTAGGCACACTCCAATGGGCATGAACAATAACTGATATTACGAATGCATGCAATCATGCAAGAAGCAGAGTAACAGTAGCTTGCTCGTGTTTACAAAGCACTATATACAATAGCGTGCATGCAGCCTTACTGCAGGCTATGAGTAAAAATGAATATAGTTGAGAGAAAGTTGAGAGAAATATTCAGTAGGCTTGCGGGTGCACCATGTGATAGAGAGAGAGGGAGGATTGAGGAGTCCTGAAAAAAAACTCTCGGTAATCTTTTTTGAGGGTTTGTAGTCATGTAAAGGACTGTTTGGTATAGTCTTGAGAGAAATAATAACAAGCATTAAGAGGAGAAAAGAGACGTTTAGAAGTTCATAATAGAAAGTGGTATTGATGCTGACACCTTTTCTCGATGCTGGGTTGAAGAAGTTATTTAATTTCACTTATATATCCTCACATTCTCTCGATCTACATGTATATAATTATATCTTCCATTTTTTAAATCCTATGACTCTATCATATTTTTCTTTCACGACAAATTTAAATTACTTTAAATTAAATATCTTCTTTTCATTTCCACACTCTTTATCTCCTCCTTTCGAAATCTCTCACTGAATTATTCATCTCTTTCATTAAAACTTCTCTCAATATCTCTTCTCGACACGTTCTTACACGCTAGGTATCTCTCTTTTTCTTACACAAACACAATTGACAGTAAAGTCATTGAAACTAAATTATTACACAGGGCCTTCAGAAATGTAACGCCCCTACCAGGTTACAGGGGAGCTAAAAATGATAAAATGAAGAGAAGAAAACAGTTGCTTGTGGTGAAATTGGTGTCAAAATGTAGAATTACTTTTATTAGGTATAATTAACACACCAAAAATAAGTACAACAAACACATGTTATTTGATGATTGCAAATGATCAAGCTTTATGAAAGCTTCACAAAACAAAAAACAAAATTGAAATCGGGCAATGCGTTGTGATTTTATACCATTTTTTTTATATCGCAAAATTATCGAAAAACCTGCCAAAAATGGTAAAATTGGCAAAAATGGTAAAATTCGACAAAGTTGACAACTTAATTCATCACTTTCTCGGACACAAATAATAAATTAAATTATCAGAAACTAAAATATCATCTTTGTGGTGAAAAATACAAAAAAGAAAATTCATATATTTATTACCGTTTTGAAAACAGAAGCAAACAAAATAAATAATTTTTGCCATTTTTGCGAATCTGCAGATATGAAAAAGTTGTGAAAATAACTAAGTCCGTCTAATTAATATGCGCATATGTAATCAAATCAAAACCGAACATGATACATTTATGAAACCTATTTATATCAGACAGGTATGGTAATATATTTTGTTTGAAGAAAAAAAAATTATGAATATTCATCAAATATGCAAATTAGGTCAATTCAGCTAATTATATATATAGGAAAGTCAAACTGTTCATTTTGTTGGCATTTTTTAAAATCATATATTTATACATCATATTTACACCAAATATTAACATTAAATTCCAAATATTTTTGCAATGCCAATAAAATATGGCGATGGAAATAACTTGCATCACCTTTACAGCTATTTCCTCATATGTTTCACAAATTATTCAGAAAAACCGAACAAATAATAAGAATTTGCAGACTTTCAGCTACATCACAGTATAGTTTTTTTTTTAATGTCAGATTTAAGGATTTATGACGATTTTCCGAGACACCATTACATTCCACAGGGACTGAATTTTAGAGATAAACAAAATTTGGTGACCAAAGTACAGTTGTGGCTGTCTTGTGTGTAAATAACAAATTGATTTAGAGAGTGAAACACATGAGGATATTGCATTTTTGTAGGGGAGTTTTATACATTGAAGTGCATTTTCACCACGCAGAATAACAGTCAATGGGCAATCAGCGGGCCATGTCACACATGGCTGAAAAGACAATATTTTAATTAATAATTTAACATATTTCCCACATGCCTATGACAATGAAACTACACAGAATTGTAGTTAAAGGTATGCTTGAAAGATATGTGAAATAAAAATTTAAAAATATTGTTTAGTTTTTTTTAAATAAATTTACGAAAATTGCTATTTCTACCAACTGACTGCTGTTGTGTGTGTGTGTGTGTATGTGCATGGGGCAGACTGTGTGCGCAGGCAGTGTGTTCACCCTACTTTTATTACTAGAATAATCATAATCAAAATTAATCAATATACAAATAACGATCATGAACACATGTTAATGCTTTAGTTTTATGTAACGGTACAATATCAATCTGCATGAGTTGGATCTTCTCCCCCAAAAAACGAAACCTAATCTAATTTTTAAGTATATATTAAGCAGTTTTAAAATAATTGTCTATAATACAATGAAATCAATGTTTAGTTAATTCCAACTAAAATTTCCTGGCTTCAACAATAACACGTAACTCACAAAATAACTAAGCATATCACAGGTAATATAAATAATTTAATTGCAGATAAAACATTTTCAATTAATAGTTTAAAATATATCCCGCAATGAATATAATCCTTACGTTCAATAACCAAGCAGTTCCAAATTACTCGTGCATCCGCAAAACATAATAAGTCAAGATAAAACAACACGCTATAAGTTTTATGTTCTCTGAAAAATCCACATGGACAATATAATGCATGTAATGATTGTTTGAATCACGATCTGAAAAAAGACTTAAGATTTAGTGAGCGAATACTAAATAACTGTGCAATATAATGACAGGAAGCTTATAATGAAAGCAATAATCCCTTGCTCTAGGTTTCCTTTAAACTCCAAAACGGACTCCCTAGCTGGAGTAAAATCCGCTAAAGAAAAATATGATATCCTCAATGTAAGAAAGTGCTCTCTGTGCTCCTGTTTCACTGCATAAGCTAATTAAAAGAGAAACTTCTTTCTACCAATTTTTTTGAATTAAAACGTATTGCCAAAACTTCGCATACCGCTGGGTTGGCTGTTTTACTATTCAAATCACTCAAGTCACTTTCTCCAAATAACTAATATTACTAAGCCAGTTGCTCTAGTGTAGCATCACGGATACAGAATACAATATAATAAAATGAAATGATGACGCAATCATTAATTCTGCCGATTAGAATTCACTAACTGCACTATTCTATAACGTAGCAAAATACATCTTCTCAATGGGTCCAAAAGAGACCACTTACTTGACTACACGACTGTTTATTTAAAGGTTATCAGTCAGAGGCGCCACACAGTTCTTCTCTTAGAACAAAGGTCATGTTCACATTTATAAACAATTCTATACCTTCTAAAGTTTAATAGTAAAACATTCAAAATAGTAAACACTTATGTACTTGCAAAACTCATCAATTCATTATACTGTTTAATAACAGTATACCGGCGATATATGTATACTAACTCTAAAGTAAATCAGTATACTCATCTAGCTCTTTTGATACACAATCACATACAACGCCTAAGTATATAATCTCATTAGGAGATTTGCTACACTTCATGGGCGATCATCTAACAACACAGAGTCAATAAGAATTCGGTACTTTGAGAAAAAATCCCACTCTCCATTCATATACACGTACAAGTAAAAACTATAATGGCAGATTGTGCAGTATTCACCTTAAATCGGAATTATGACCACGATCCTGTCTTCTGATCAAAAATTGAATCATAATAAAATTGTAGAGTAAAGTCTCAGCCGGGGTAAAACTTTGAATTTAAACTTTTTCCTTAAAAAAAAGCGTCATTAGGGCGCCAACAGTTGCTCTTATGTTTTCTACATATCTGAAGAATGACCTATTCAGACCTATTCAACGTCATGTAGTTGATTCAATTCTATTTGTAAGGGGGGCAGTTATTACTTGGCAATTGTATACAAATGTTTGTCTTCGAATGCTTTCTAATTATCATAAACACTCCAGGTCTACTGTTCACCTTGGTATTAGCCAGCACGTTTTCTTATGTGCTTTGAGTTACTTAGTTTTTGAGGTTTATAAACCATTGACGCGATGTCGTCTTCGAGTATATACAGGCAAGATGTTGTAACCGACGAATTAATAAACCTGAACATGAGAGCATGATAAACATCTAAACACGTATCTAGAAATTGCAAGTAAACACACAGCAACAACCACAACCACAACCATCACAACAACAACAACAAAGGCAAAATCAATGTTTACCAGCAAGGGTTTGAGACTGGATCCGATTGTTCAGGTATCGCTGTTGTGGGTACGCTCATAGTAGTTGGAATCTGAGTTCATTCTGTCGAAAACAATGATTACAAGAAGTAACCATGAACAACAAGAAACAACAATACTAGAAATGCAATCGTGTCACAACGATGTGCGTGCAATGACGCCATGTTTCTACGTGTCAAACGAAAGAGCTTCTCTCGGACTATCCAGAGCAATTTGTACGAAGTCTGTAGCTTCTGTGATATTGGAGATAGGTAGGGCGAAAGAAAGGCCTCAACAGTGACCTTGATGGGATGGTAGTGATTATGCCTACGAAGTTTGAAAGAAATTGGGATAGGGGAAAGAACCTAGAAAGGGCTCGCAAGCACTGCGTGCAAAAACCAATGGGATTTGGTGCTTGTTCGTCATTGCAATTAAGATCGTTCTGGGGGCCAAAAGCGTGAACCCGATATGCCCCATAGACAATGCGTGTAATGAATGGGCGAAAAACGTACAGGATCTGTAATACGACCGGAGTTAAATTGTTTTTTTTTTCTCTCTCTTTATGTCTTGTTATGGGCCGTATTTGGTATCATTAGAAAGAGAATTTCATGGTTGTTATCGTAAACCACTCTTTTTTTTTTCTATGATAATCCTATCGAAACACGTGATGTAAAATAGATTTATAAGACAAAATGGCGTCTTAAATGGCCCCCTTGACCAATTTCAAAAATCCGGCCAGGAGGTGCCCTGCGTATTGGAACTCGGCATGTCACTGCAAATTTTCAAGGAAAAAAAAGTACGTTTAAGGGGCGAAAAGCAGTCTGAAAAAATGACGTCATAGCCGATACGTGTTAGATTCGGGCGGAAACTCGGCGGAATTCGTATAGCGACCTTTGTTCAAATGCTATTTACTCACAATTTTCTGTGTGAACATATACTATACTTGGTATCATGCAAAAGGGCACTTCATTGCGGTCAGTTTGACACCATTGTTATCTTCGCGCAATGTATTGCACGCATTAAACGCGCTATTACGTAATGCACAGTAAATTCATCATTTTTGGCGATAACTTTGCGCTGACATATTCGAATTGTACCAAACTTGGCAGACAGTTGTCACGTATATGGATACATATGTCTGCCAAGTTTCATTGATGTAGGTATAAAGATCGCCATTTTAGAGCAAGTTTAAGTTATTTTGGAATTTTCTTGAAAACGGCAAATTTGGAGGGCATTTTTCTCAAAGTCGGTCAGTGTAAGGGTATATAATTTTGTATATGGCTGGAAAGGGCATATCTTCAAGTATCTAAATCCAAAAAAGGGTACGGATTTGCCAAGCCGTAATGGAGATACGGCCACAGAAAGAAAGCCGATTCCCAGAACTTTAGAGGGCGCTATTTATGTTTTGCAAAGCCATTGGAGCGTGAAATTTAGCATGGCTATGTGCAATTATGAGATAAAGATACTGTGAGATTTAAATACAAAACGGAATTCATATGAGAAAGTTATGGCAGTTTTAGATTATTTAGGGGTCAATGTTTCAAGAACTTGAGAGATTTTTGACGGAGTCGGTTTCAGATTTGCATTTTGAGTACGAAGATGGCATTTTGAAGGTCAGTTTATACGTCGCAGATAAAAGAACATCTCTTAGACTATCTAGAGGAATTTGTTAGAAGTTTGTAGGATCTAGGATAGTGGAGATGGGAAGGAAGAAAGAAAGGCCTTAAAATGGACCAGAAACGGACAAAATGGCGTCTGGACGGTTATGCATGAGTGATTTCGAAAATCGAAGAATGTAGTGACCTTGATGAGATGTTAGAGACTATGCCTATGAAATTTGAAAGGAAACGGACATGAGGAAAGGGCATAATTAGTGATGACAAGCACTACGTGTAAAACGAATGGGATTTCAGGACGAAAAGGAAAATATTAATTGGGCAGAATGTGAACGAAAACAAGGCAATGACGAAGGTTCGTCATTGCAATGAATAATGAATAATGATATAAAAATGAACAGTGTAATGTTCGTTTGAATGGAATACTCATGATGGACAACCAATACACTCTAATATACATAAGGAGCAAAACCTAACATCGGCTCCCAACATTGTTCTCGAAAGCCCATTCACGGGATAAGGTTACCGAACAAAATGGTCTAAATGTTCACATATTTGAAACATTAGGATGTCCGCTCACGGAAAAATGAAAATGAAATAATTAGCTAGATGATACGTATACGATGCGGTACCCTAACATTAAAACTGGCACCGTCAATGTAACCAAAGCTGACAGGTAATTCCATCAAAACAAAGAACTAAATATTATTGGTTAAACATGAAGGAGTAGAAGCATCCGATCAAAGCGAATAAAATATCAGTAGGTGCAGGAAACCCTTCAGGAAACAGTTTAAGTGCAGTGGGATTTTTACTCTTTAGGTTTGAATGCTTTACAAGAACCTCAACATAGCATAATTCGTTTCTTCTCTCCTGCCAATGTAAAATAATTTGATATGAATGCATACATCTTTATATTAATTAAATTTGAGCAGCCCTTTGCTCACATTCTAAACACTTCTACCCTACCTTGGCATCTGGGGTCAAGGGAACCTACAGCACAATACTCCCATTCTATCTCAGGATTGGTGGTGAAACACCAAGCAGTGTCCCAGTTATCGGGGTTTCTGCAATAGTTCTCGTCTAGTCCCGCGTTAGGATAGTTATTCAAATAGTTTTCATAAGAGGTCCACGCCTGACAAGTATCACCGTTGATTGTCTGAGATAAGTTCCCTCTGTAGTTTACTCCTTTAGGATCTTCCAGGCATGCAGGTGTGGCTAGAGAAAGACACAGAGTAATATTTCAAAAAAGTTTGCTAAAGTAATATATGTTTGTTTCTGAACAATAATTTGCTACACCTTTCCCCCCGAAAAATCAATTATCTACTCCTATGCAACGATTGATTCACACACCAAATTACAATTTCTTGTGTCAGTCACTAACGAATATGACGACGCCTGAAGTGAAGGCCATAATTTTTATTTGAAATAATCATACGTACGTGTCAGGATCACTGCCCATGCAGTGCCCACTTGAAAAAAACATTCAATATAACTACCATCTATTACAAACAGCCAAGGTGACGACCCTCTAGACAAACACCTAAGATGACTACCCTCTAGACAAACACCCAAGATGACTACCTGCTGGACAAACACCCAGGATGACTCCCCTCTAGACATACACCTCAGTCTTCTACCAACAACAATTAAGGAACAGAAACATGAATAACGAATTTGATATAAAATTGAACAGTGTAATGTTCGTTTGAATGAAATACTCATGATGGGCAACCAATAATTCCAATAGACAGAAGTATTAAACCTAACATCCGCTCTCAACATTGTTCTCGTAAGCCCATTCCCGGGATAAGGTTACCGAACAAAATAGTCCAAATTTTAACATATTTGAAACATTAGGATTGCCGCTCACGGCAAAAATAAAACGAAATAATTAGCTAGATGATACGTACACGATGCAGTACCCTAACATGAAAACTGGCACGGTCAATGTAACCAAAGCTGACAGGTAATTCCATCAAAGCAAAGAACTAAATATTATTAGTTAAAAATGAAGGAGTAGAAGCATCCGATCAAAGCAAATGACATACATAACCAGTATACGCATGAACCCCTTCATGAAACAGTTTAAGTGCAGTGAGATTTTTACTCTTTAGGTTTGAATGCTTTACAAGAACCACAACATAGCATAATTCGTTTCTTTTATCCTGCCAATGTAAAATAATTTGATATGAATGCATACATCTTTATATTAATTAAATTTGAGCAACTTTTGCTCACATTCTAAACACTTCTACCCTACCTTGGCATCTGGGGTCAAGGGAACCTACAGCACAATACTCCCATTCTATCTCAGGATTGGTGGTGAAACACCAAGCAGTGTCCCAGTTATCGGGGTTTCTGCAATAGTTCTCGTCTAGTCCCGCGTTAGGATAGTTATTCAAATAGTTTTCATAAGAGGTCCACGCCTGACAAGTATCACCGTTGATTGTCTGAGATAAGTTCCCTCTGTAGTTTACTCCTTTAGGATCTTCCAGGCATGCAGGTGTGGCTAGAGAAAGACACAGAGTAATATTTCAAAAAAGTTTGCTAAAGTAATATATGTTTGTTTCTGAACAATAATTTGCTACACCTTTCCCCCCGAAAAATCAATTATCTACTCCTATGCAACGATTGATTCACACACCAAATTACAATTTCTTGTGTCAGTCACTAACGAATATGACGACGCCTGAAGTGAAGGCCATAATTTTTATTTGAAATAATCATACGTACGTGTCAGGATCACTGCCCATGCAGTGCCCACTTGAAAAAAACATTCAATATAACTACCATCTATTACAAACAGCCAAGGTGACGACCCTCTAGACAAACACCTAAGATGACTACCCTCTAGACAAACACCCAAGATGACTACCTGCTGGACAAACACCCAGGATGACTCCCCTCTAGACATACACCTCAGTCTTCTACCAACAACAATTAAGGAACAGAAACATGAATAACGAATTTGATATAAAATTGAACAGTGTAATGTTCGTTTGAATGAAATACTCATGATGGGCAACCAATAATTCCAATAGACAGAAGTATTAAACCTAACATCCGCTCTCAACATTGTTCTCGTAAGCCCATTCCCGGGATAAGGTTACCGAACAAAATAGTCCAAATTTTAACATATTTGAAACATTAGGATTGCCGCTCACGGCAAAAATAAAACGAAATAATTAGCTAGATGATACGTACACGATGCAGTACCCTAACATGAAAACTGGCACGGTCAATGTAACCAAAGCTGACAGGTAATTCCATCAAAGCAAAGAACTAAATATTATTAGTTAAAAATGAAGGAGTAGAAGCATCCGATCAAAGCAAATGACATACATAACCAGTATACGCATGAACCCCTTCATGAAACAGTTTAAGTGCAGTGAGATTTTTACTCTTTAGGTTTGAATGCTTTACAAGAACCACAACATAGCATAATTCGTTTCTTTTATCCTGCCAATGTAAAATAATTTGATATGAATGCATACATCTTTATATTAATTAAATTTGAGCAACTTTTGCTCACATTCTAAACACTTCTACCCTACCTTGGCATCTGGGGTCAAGGGAACCTACAGCACAATACTCCCATTCTATCTCAGGATTGGTGGTGAAACACCAAGCAGTGTCCCAGTTATCGGGGTTTCTGCAATAGTTCTCGTCTAGTCCCGCGTTAGGATAGTTATTCAAATAGTTTTTATAAGAGGTCCACGCCTGACAAGTATCACCGTTGATTGTCTGAGATAAGTTCCCTCTGTAGTTTACTCCTTTAGGATCTTCCAGGCATGCAGGTGTGGCTAGAGAAAGACACAAAGTAATGTTTCAAAAAAGTTTGCTAAAGTAATATATGTTTGTTTCTGAACAATAGTTTGCTACACCTTTCCCCCCGAAAAATCAATTATCTACTCCTATGCAACGATTGATTCACACACCAAATTACAATTTCTTGTGTCAGTCACTTACGAATATGACGACGCCTGAAGTGAAGGCCATAATTTTTATTTGAAATAATCATACGTACGTGTCAGGATCACTGCCCATGCAGTGCCCACTTGAAAAAAACATTCAATATAACTACCATCTATTACAAACAGCCAAGGTGACGACCCTCTAGACAAACACCTAAGATGACTACCCTCTAGACAAACAGCCAAGGTGACGACCCTCTAGACAAACACCTAAGATGACTACCCTCTAGACAAACACCCAAGATGACTACCTGCTGGACAAACACCCAGGATGACTCCCCTCTAGACATACACCTCAGTCTTCTACCAACAACAATTAAGGAACAGAAACATGAATAACGATTTTGATATAAAATTGAACAGTGTAATGTTCGTTTGAATGAAATACTCATGATGGGCAACCAATAATTCCAATAGACAGAAGTATTAAACCTAACATCCGCTCTCACCATTGTTCTCGAAAGCCCATTCCCGGGATAAGGTTACCGAACAAAATAGTCCAAATTTTTACATATTTGAAACATTAGGATTGCCGCTCACGGCAAAAATAAAATGAAATAATTAGCTAGATGATACGTACACGATGCAGTACCCTAACATGAAAACTGGCACGGTCAATGTAACCAAAGCTGACAGGTAATTCTATCAAAGCAAATAACTAAATATTATTAGTTAAAAATGAAGGAGTAGAAGCATCCGATCAAAGCAAATGACATACATAACCAGTAGACGCATGAACCCCTTCATGAAACAGTTTAAGTGCAGTGGGATTTTTACTCTTTAGGTTTGAATGCTTTACAAGAACCTCAACATAGCATAATTCGTTTCTTCTCTCCTGCCAATGTAAAATAATTTGATATGAATGCATACATCTTTATATTAATTAAATTTGAGCAGCCCTTTGCTCACATTCTAAACACTTCTACCCTACCTTGGCATCTGGGGTCAAGGGAACCTACAGCACAATACTCCCATTCTATCTCAGGATTGGTGGTGAAACACCAAGCAGTGTCCCAGTTATCGGGGTTTCTGCAATAGTTCTCGTCTAGTCCCGCGTTAGGATAGTTATTCAAATAGTTTTCATAAGAGGTCCACGCCTGACAAGTATCACCGTTGATTGTCTGAGATAAGTTCCCTCTGTATTTCACTCCCCTAAGATCTTCCAGGCATGCAGGTGTGGCTAGAGAAAGACACAGAGTAATATTTCAAAAAAGTTTGCTAAAGTAATATATGTTTGTTTCTGAACAATAATTTGCTACACCTTTCCCCAAAAAAAATCAATTATCTACTCCTATGCAACGATTGATTCACACACCAAATTCGATTTCTTGTGTCAGTCACTTACGAATATGACGACGCCTGAAGTGAAGGCCATATTTGAAATAATCATACACCTAAGATGACTACCCTCTAGACAAACACCCAAGATGACTACCTGCTGGACAAACACCCAGGATGACTCCCCTCTAGACATACACCTCAGTCTTCTACCAACAACAATTAAGGAACAGAAACATGAATAACGAATTTGATATAAAATTGAACAGTGTAATGTTCGTTTGAATGAAATACTCATGATGGGCAACCAATAATTCCAATAGACAGAAGTATTAAACCTAACATCCGCTCTCAACATTGTTCTCGAAAGCCCATTCCCGGGATAAGGTTACCGAACAAAATAGTCCAAATTGTTACATATTTGAAACATTAGGATTGCCGCTCACGGCAAAAATAAAATGAAATAATTAGCTAGATGATACGTACACGATGCAGTACCCTAACATGAAAACTGGCACGGTCAATGTAACCAAAGCTGACAGGTAATTCCATCAAAGCAAAGAACAAAATATTATTAGTTAAAAATGAAGGAGTAGAAGCATCCGATCAAAGCAAATGACATACATAACCAGTAGACGCATGAACCCCTTCATGAAACAGTTTAAGTGCAGTGGGATTTTTACTCTTTAGGTTTGAATGCTTTACAAGAACCTCAACATAGCATAATTTGTTTCTTCTCTCCTGCCAATGTAAAATAATTTGATATGAATGCATACATCTTTATATTAATTAATTTTGAGCAGCCCTTTGCTCACATTTTAAACACTTCTACCCTACCTTGGCATCTGGGGTCAAGGGAACCTACAGCACAATACTCCCATTCTATCTCAGGATTGGTGGTGAAACACCAAGCAGTGTCCCAGTTATCGGGGTTTCTGCAATAGTTCTCGTCTAGTCCCGCGTTAGGATAGCTATTCATATAGTTTTCATGAGAGGTCCACGCCTGACAAGTATCATTGTTGATTGTGTGAGATAAGTTTCCTCTGTATTTCACTCCCCTAAGATCTTCCAGGCATGCAGGTGTGGCTGGAGAAAAACACAGAGTAATATTTCAAAAGAGCTTGCTTAAGTAATATATGTTTAATTCTGAACAATAATTTTCTCCACCTTTCCCCCCAAAAAAAAACAATTATCTACTCCTATGCAACGATTGATTCACAGACCAAATTACAATTTCTTGTGTCAGTCACTTACGAATATGACGACGCCTGAAGTGAAGGCCATATTTGAAATAATCATACGTACGTGTCAGGATCATGCCAATGCAGTGCCCACTTGAAAAAAACATTCAATATAACTACCACCCAACAGCCAAGGTGACGACCCTCTAGACAAACTCCTAAGATGACTACCCTCTAGACAAACACCCAAGATGACTACCTGCTGGACAAACACCCAGGATGACTCTCCTCTAGACATACAAGTCTTCTACCGTCTGGGCCACACCCCAGAAATTGATGCTAACAATATGGAACTTAAATATAAATAAATTAGGGGAGATAACATCGCACATCGGCCTTTGTACACACCAATGTCATTCACACATTCATGTACAATGCAAGATGATGATGATGATAGTAATCAGTTATACAATGATCCAGCAGCTGCTTGATCGGCGATAATAGACCAGTTCGTAGTTAGCACATGGTTCAGATGACCCCAAATATCCACAGATCTTTTAAACATAGATAAATCCCACTTTGTGCCTTTGGAATAATCACAGCACAGTCATGGAGGTGATTCATTGTTTGCCCTATTGAAAGGATTACTTCCATCTGTGTTCAATAGAATGTATCATAGGAACATGCATGAATAATATTACAAAACTTTCGTAAGCATGTATCCTGTATTAGTTTAAGCAGGGTATGTGAGTTAGTGGATTTTACAATTTTGTACAAGTGATCTTTGTGTGCGCATGAGCAGATTGTATCTACGAACTGGGCATTATGCCTTAAAAATTATCGATTTAGGTCTAGGTTTTTTTGGCTTTAGGTTAGGTGTAGGTTTGAGATTAAGGTTAGCTGAAGTGTTTGGTCCAGGGTTAAAAGGTCTGCACGACTCAACGAGGCAAAATCTAAATCTAAAGTCAAAACTTTGTAGAGTCAAGACGGAGGGATAATCGAACTGCTAAAAGAACAAAATGCCAGACGGTAAAAATTTGACCAATTAACATCAACAATTAGAATTAAAATATTTAAATGTTCAAAAAGGTCTGAAACGTGTAGTCAATTGGTCAAATAAGCATTTTGACCAATTTCAAAAGGGAGAGAGAGATATAGAAGGAGAAGGGTAGTAGCTACAATTAGTATAATAGACATCAGATGCATGAAGTCATTTCATTGTTTTTCTTACTTACTGGTGGTGGAAATTTCTTGCGATGGCGTTGTGTCTAACATCGTGGTCGTAGGGCCCATCCCGGGCTTGGTCGTCGCGTCCGTAGTCGATGATTCTGTTGACTCTGAAACGTTATAACATACATAACTGAGCTAATTGATCATGATATAGTTGATGGTTCAGGATTATAAAAATTGAAAACATACATTTTAACATTTTATTTCTTTTATAAGGTATAATTTGTGTCAGCATATTTTTAGATTTAGTGGTTTTTGTCAATGCCCAAGGGACTCTTTGTCACATAATGCATCTAAATATGTTCCTGTGGCATGTTTTTGTTGTCCTTAAACTCGTGTTCTTAAAAGGAAAAAGACGGATGCTACCCCCCCCCCCCTCCCTAAAAAGAATTTTCATCAATGGCCCTGTTATGAAAGGATAAAGAAAACGAGAGTCAAGTAGAGACCTATAGAGAGAGGGAGGGAGAAAAGGGGAGAGGGTTTGGAGGAGTTTGGCAGGGGAAAGGTGAGAGAGAGGGAGGGGTAGACAAAGATAGAGAGAGAGAGAGAGAGAGAGAGAGAGAGAGAGAGGAGGGGGGAGTGGTAGTTGCACATTATAATAATGATAAATGGCATGACGTCATTTCATTGTTTTTCTTACTTACTGGTGGTGGAGGTTTCTTGCGATGGCGTTGTGTCTGACATAGTGGTCGTAGGGCCCATCCCGGGCTTGGTCGTCGCGTCCGTAGTCGATGTTTCTGTTGACTCTGAAACGTTATAACAAACATAACTGAGCTAATTGATCATGAAATAGTTTATGGTTCAGGACTTCAGGTTTATAACAAATGAAACAACACGTACAAAACAATGTGATTAGGAATGGCCCCTAAACAGGATTAGAAGGCACAAACATGGATAATTTAGCTCCATGAAAATATATAAACTTTTACAGCTCACTTCTGTAATATAAGGTAAACAAAAATTGTGTCAGCAAATTTGTAGATTTAGGTGTGTTTTGTCAAAGTCGAAGGAGCTTTCTAGCCAAATAGTTTGTGTTATTGTATTGCTGTGGCGTATTTGCTGTCGATGACAAAAGAATAAGACGGGCCCTACCCCCCCCCCCTTATAAAAAAAATGATTTAGCAACGCCCTTAATAGGAAAGGACACAAAACAGTCAGATAAAGACTAAGACAGAGAAAAAGAGAGAGGGGGAGGGAGAGAAAGAGAGAGTTATAGAAGGGGGAGGGGAGTGGCTAGGCAAATAATGATAAGGATTAAATGCAAGAGGTCATTTCATTGTTTCTCTTTCTTACTGGAGGTGGTGGTTTCTTCATATGCCGTTGTGTCTAACATCGTTGTCTTAGGGCTCGTCATGGGCTTGGTTGTCGCTTCCGTAGTCGATGATTCACTTGACTCTGAAACGATTTTAACAAACATAACTGAGTCAAATGATCATGATATAGTTGATCGTTTAGGGTTATAAAAATTGGAAATATACATTTTAACAGTTTATTTCTTTTATAAGGTATAATTTGTGTCAGCATATTTCTGGATTTAGTGGTGTTTTGTCAAAGCCCAAGGGACTTTTTGTCACATAATGTATCTAAATATGTTTATGTGGCGTGTTTGTTGTCCTTGAACTCGCGTTCTTAAAAGAAAAGCGGATACTACCGCCCTCGCCCCCCCCCCCCACCCCACCCCCCTCTCCCTAAAAGAAGTTTCATCAATGGCTCTGTAAGGAAAGGATAAAGAAAAAGAGAGTCAGGTAGAGACTTATAGAGAGAGGGAGGGAGAAAGGAGAGAGGGGGTGGAGGGGTTTGGCAGGAGAAAGGTGTGAGAGAGGGAGGGAGAAACAAAGAGAGAGAGAAAGAGAGAGAGAGAGAGGGGGAGTGGTAGTGGCACATTATAATAATGATCGAAGGCATGACTTCATTTAATTTTTTTTCTTATTTACTGGTGGTGGAGGTTGCTTGCGATGGCGTTGTGTCTGACATCGTGGTCGTAGGGCCTATCCTTTGCCTGGTCGTCGCGTCCGTAGTCGATGTTTCTGTTGACTCTGAAACGTTATAACAAACATAACTGAGCTAATTGATCATGATATAGTTGATGGTTCAGGTTTATAACAAATGAAACAACACGTACAAAACAATGTGATTAGGAATGGCCCCTAAACAGGATTAGAAGGCACAAACGTGGATAATTTGGCTCCATCAAAATATATCAACTTTTACAGCTCACTTCTGTTATATAAGGTAAACAAAAATTGTGTCAGCAAATTTGTAGAATTAGGTGTGTTTTGTCAAAGTCGAAGGAGCTTTCTCGCCAAATACTTTATCTTATTGTATTGCTGTGGCGTATTTGCTGTCGATGACAAAAGAATAAGACGGCCCCCCCCCCCCCTTATAAAAAAAAATGATTTAGCAACGCCCTTAATAGGAAAGGACACAAAACAATCAGATAGAGACTAAGAGATAGAGAAAGAGAGAGAAAGAGGGGAGAGAGGGAGAGAGAAATAGAGAGTGAAAGAAGGGGGAGGGGAAGTGGCTAGACAAATAATGATAAGGATTAAAATGCAAGAGGTCATTTCATTGTTTCTCTTACTTACTGGAGGTGGTGGTTTCTTCATATGCCGTTGTGTCTAACATCGTTGTCTTAGGGCTCGTCATGGGCTTGGTGGTCGCTTCCGTAGTCGATGATTCACTTGACTCTGAAACGATTTTAACAAACATAACTGAGTTAAATAATCATGATAGTTAATGGTTCAGGGTTATACAAATTGGAAATATACATTTTAACAGTTTATTTCTTTTATAAGGTATAATTTGTGTCAGCATATTTCTGGATTTAGTGGTGTTTTGTCAAAGCCCAAGGGACTTTTTGTCACATAATGTATCTAAATATGTTCATGTGGCGTGTTTGTTGTCCTTGAACTCGCGTTCTTAAAAGAAAAGCGGATACTACCGCCCCCCCCCCCACCCCCACCCCACCCCCTCTCCCTAAAACAAGTTTCATCAATGGCCCTGTAAGGAAAGGATAACGAAAAAGAGAGTCAGGTAGAGACTTATAGAGAGAGGGAGGGAGAAAGGAGAGAGGGGTGGAGGGGTTTGGCAGGAGAAAGGTGTGAGAGAGGGAGGGAGAAACAAAGAGAGAGAGAAAGAGAGAGAGAGAGAGAGAGAGGGGGAGTGGTAGTGGCACATTATAATAATGATCGAAGGCATGACTTCATTTAATTCTTTTTCTTATTTACTGGTGGTGGAGGTTGCTTGCGATGGCGTTGTGTCTGACATCGTGGTCGTAGGGCCCATCCCGGGCTTGGTCGTCGCGTTCCTTAGTCGATGATTCTGTTGACTCTAAAACGTTATAACAAACATAACTGAGCTAACTGATCATGATAAAGTTGATGGTTCAGGTTATAACGCATGAAACAGCACGGACAAAACAATGTGATTAGGAATGGCACCTGAACAGGAATAGAAGGCACAAACGTGGAAAATTTAGCTCCATGAAAACATACAACTTTTACAGCTCATTTTTGTTGTAAGGTAACAAAAAATGGTGTCAACAAATTTGTAGATTTAGGTGTGTTTTGTCAAAGTCGAAGGAACTTTCTAGCCAAATAGTTATCTTAATGTATTGCTGTGGCGTATTTGCTGTCGAAGACAAAATAATAAACGGGCACTTTCCCCCTTATGAAAAAAATGTTTTAGCAACGCCCTTAATAGGAAAGGACACAAAACAGTCAGATAAAGACTAAGACAGAGAAAAAGAGAGAGAGGGGAGGGAGAGAAAGAGAGACTTATAGAAGGGGGAGGGGAGTGGCTAGACACTTAATGATAAGGATTAAATGCAAGAAGTCATTTTATTGTTTATCTTACTTACTGGAGGTGGTGGTTTCTTCATATGCCGTTGGGTCTAACATCGTTGTCTTATGGCTCGTCATGGGCTTGGTGGTCGCGTCCGTAGTCGATGATTTACTTGACTCTGAAACGATTTTAACAAACATAACTGAGTCAAATGATCATGATATAGTTGATCGTTTAGGGTTATAAAAATTGAAAATATACATTTTAACAGTTTATTTCTTTTATAAGGTATAATTTGTGTCAGCATATTTTTGGATTTAGTGGTGTTTTGTCAAAGCCCAAAGGACTTTTTTTTTGTCACATAATGTATCTAAATGTATTCATGTGGCGTGTTTGTTGTCCTTAAACTCGTGTTCTTAAAATAAAAACACGGATACTATCCCCCCCCCCCCCCTCCCCTTAAAAGAAGTTCCATCAATGGCCCTGTAAGGAAAGGATAAAGAAAAAGAGAGTCAGGTAGAGACTTATAGAGAGAGGGAGGGAGAAAGGGGGAGAGGGGTAGATGGGTCTGGCAGGGGAAAGGTGTGAGAGAGGGAGGGAGAGGCAAAGAGAGAGAGAGAGAGAGAGAGGAGGGGGGGGGGGAGTGGTAGTGGCACATTATAATAATGATCGAAGGCATGACGTCATTTCATTGTTTTTCTTACTTACTGGTGGTGGAGGTTTCTTGCGATGGCGTTGTGTCTGACATCGTGGTCGTAGGGCCCATCCCGGGCTTGGTCGTCGCGTCCGTAGTCGATGATTCTGTTGACTCTGAAACGTTATAACAAACATAACTGAGCTAATTGATCATGATATAGTTGATGGTTCAGGGTTATAACAAATGAAAACATACATTTTAACAGTTTGTATATTTTATAAGGTATAATTTGTTTCAGCACATTTTTAGATTTAGTGGTATTTTGTCAAAAACCCAAGGGACTTTTTTGTCATATAATATATCTAAATATGTTCCTGTGGCGTGTTAGTTGTCCTTAAACTCGTGTTCTTTAACAAAATAAGGACGGATACTACCCCCCCCCCCCCCCCCCCCTAAAAAGAAGTTCCATCAATGGCCCTGTAAGGAAAGAATAAAGAAAAAGAGAGTCAGATAGAGACTTATAGAGAGAGGGAGGGAGAAAGGGGAGAGGTGTGGAGGGGTTTGGCAGGAGAAAGGTGTGATAGAGGGAAGGAGAAACAAAGAGATAGAGAGAGAGAGAGAGAGAGAGAGAGAGGAGGGGGGAAGTGGTAGTGGCACATTATAATAATGATCGAAGGCATGACGTCATTTCATTGTTTTCTTGCTTACTGGTGGTTGAGGTTTCTTTAATAAGTTGTCGTTGTGTCTTACTAGATCAAGACTGAGACAGAGAGAGAGAGATAGGGATAGTGGCTAAACACAATATCCTGATAAAGATTTTGATAATGATCATATGCATGTTTTTTAGTGGGTATATGTCTAGGTGGACGAGATTTTAAAATAAATATATAATAATAATAATAATAATTCAGTTCTTGTATAGCGCATAATACGTTATGAAATAACATCTCTATGCGCTTTCAAAGAGCTTTGGACTTTATTACCCTGGCTTTAGCTCCGGCAGCCTTATCAGCGCACAGTGCATTATCATTTCATATATACCTGATGTAGCTCGTTTTATGTCGTAAAAACTTGTAGGCAAAAAGAAAAATACGCGCACTGCCCCCTTAAAAAGTATTTTAGCGACGACCATGAAAGACTAAGAAAAGTAGAGGCAGATAAAGACAAAGAGAGAGAGAGAGAGATGAAAAAATAAATAAAAAAGAGATAATAATGAGCAAATGCATGCCATAATTTCTATGTTTGTATTGGTTAGACATAATCGATGTAGTGGTGTTTTGAGAATTAGTTGCGCCTGAGCGTTCCGACATTGCGGTCGTATGGCTTGTCGTGGGCTTGGTCGTTGCTTCCTCCGTTGACACGGTGACCTCTGGACAAACACATAATTTAGATAAATGACGATGCATATTTATTTCCTCTGAAATAATTTTTCCACCAACAGTCACCAGGCGCCCCTTGGTCAAGATACGGGGATAGGATCAACGAGGGGGAGGGAGAAAAAATCGATATTGGAAAATGCTTTTCCTGTGCAGATTTTTTTTTTTTTTTACCCCCTGTAGAAAGTCTCGTCATGCTCTTTGTTCATTAATTAGCCACCCCCTTCCCCGATACGCCCATGATATTACACGTACGTCCATCGCAGTGTCTCCCTTGAAACCCACTTGAGCAGTGACAGTCGTAGCCTACCATAGTCTCCTCACACCAGCCGTTTTTACAGAGATGTTTGACACAATCTGCGAAAATAAGTAATAAACGGGATAAGCTCAATACTTACAAACAAATTATCATTTCATTTTGTACTGATTGCTGTGAAAATGGTATATTTTCGGACTTTTGACATATTAATATATAAAAGAGAAGCAAGATTAATGCTAATGCATTTCCCTGTCATTGGTGTCCGTGCCCCTTCCGGACACTACCCCCTACGGTAGTTGTCCGGGCGTAGCTGTCCTAGAGGATGGTTGTCGTAAGGGGTAGTTGTCTGGGGGTAGTTGTCCGGGGGTCGTTGTCCGGGGGTACATAAAGCTCCGTTAAGTCTCATTTGACAACGCCCCCTATCGTCAGAGTCAGCAACCTAACATGTTAGCCTATGGAATTTTACCCAAAAAAAAAATTGTTAAAAAAAATAAAATCATTTTTTGTTTAAACGAAAAGCACATCCACCCCGACGTACGTTATCACTAGCTCTTTCATTGGAAACCTCATGTCCCATTGACTTTTGAAAGTTCACCCACCGTAATTTGATCAAAATAGGTTGCAAGCCATTGCCTATATAACACATGTGAAACAAGTCGAACTTTGGACTCAGTTTTCCAAGCGATTGTAAGGTCTTAGGTCAAGTACACGAAGGATAAGAAGCACGAATTATAATAGATCAGTTCTGATCGGTTCATTATGTCCATTTCAGCCAACCCCCCCCCCCCCCCCCCCCCATCGTAATTTTTTCCATTGAAGATAAGCAAACATTTTGCCGAGGTAAGCAAAAACATGAATATTCATGATCGCCATGGACTATTTGATTATTTTTGCACCACATCAAACTCCCCTACTTTCAGTCAAGTATTTCATTGTATTATGTAGTTTGGTAGGTTTATTTTAATAACTGTTTAATTATCAGATATCAATGATAGTTTAAAGATATGGAAAATGTTCTTGTATTTTATATTTAGCAAAGCAATCTCACATACAAATTAACTACCAAGTGTCGTCTAATCCGCCGATTGTCGTCTGCTATATACGTCCAGCGAGCGAACATGAGACAACCGGAGCAATATGGTTGCCGTAGGGGGTACTTGTCCGGGGGTCGTTGTCAAGGGGGTAGTTGTTCCGGGGGGTAGTCGTCCTAGAGGTTGGTTGCCCTAGGGGGTGGATGTCCAGGGGTTAGTTGTCCTAGAGGGTAGTTTACTGGGGTGGTTATCATTCTAGCCTAGCAAAGATTTACAGACGGTGTCTCAGATTTTCTGTGATGTTATAACCAGTCTTTACTCAAGAAAAGGATAAGGTAAAATGAAATTGTAGATTTGTTTGTGAATTCGGTTTATAAAAGTCGGTATATAAAAGATATATCGACTGCTTTAAAATTCGAAGCTTAGCTGTTTCTATTACTGGCTCTCGGGGACGTTACACCCTGTTATGACCCCTTTGGTGCGCCTCACGGTCATATCAGGATGTAACGTCCCCTTGAGGCTATAGAAACAGCGATGCCTCTCATAGCAGTCAATATATCTATACTAATATCCGGCCATTAGTACATCTTGAGGTTCATCAGAAAACTCGAACCCCGTCGTCAAAATGACGTCATCTTGCTATATCGCAGCGTAAATCAGAAAGGTAAGACAGAAAGAGAAGGTGATAAGGAATAGATAATGGAAAGATAGAAGAGAAGATGAAAGATCGAAAAACAAAGAATATCATAAGAGAAAGTGGTAGAAGAAAGAAACAAAGAATAAAGTAAGGAAAGACAGAAGGAGAAAATGATAAAGAATAGATAATGGAAAAAAAGAAGAGAATATGAAAGATCGAAAACAAAAAATAACATGACGACTAAGGGTAAAACAAATGATAGAATAAAAAACGAAGAATAACATAAGATGTGAAAGAAGGAGAAATTTAGTAAGCGCGGGGGGGGGGGGTCATTTAGTCATCGTGTAGAGAACAGGTGTCGACTACATACGAAAGGGTTGTAAAGTAATGAACAGGACGGCTTGACTGCAGCCAATTCGTATCGTTAGAGGACGGGAACGGTGTCCTCGTCTACACAAACGAAAAGGCCCTAATGATAATTGAAGATCTTATTATCTGCACGTAGATTTATTGATTAAACAAAGAAATAAATATGACATTTTGAGAACTAAATTGAATAAGGAATGAAACCTACACGGGATTCTGCATATTATATGCCCGCCCGGGATCCCTTCTGTACTCTTCCTTTGGTGGCACCCGCCGATGACAGAAGGAAAAGGAATCAGTTTGGGGATGCTCTGCACCATGCTGCCATCGTGGAGTCGCTTCATCTCACACTTTTTGAACATGGGCAAGGTGTTATTTAGGCCGTACCAGTCTGGACAAGTTGTCTTCGCTATATTGGACCGATCCGATAACACAGGCAGGACTGTGAAGAATATATTAGACAATTAACGTTTACCTTCTCTCCCCTCCTCTTACTCCCTTTCCTCCCTATCCTCCTCTGCCCCTCCCCATTCGTCATATCCTACTCATCCTCATATAATCCTCCTCTAGCCTAATCCTCCTCCTTTTCTCCTTCCCTTCCTCCCTCTCCTCCATCTTGGGGATGCAGTTTATCTTAAAATATTTTGAAACATTTATTAGGGAGACTTTTTAATAATGTAATTTGTGTTTGTTCGAGATGCCCCGGATGTCTAGTTTAAGGGCACAAACCCTTTTCAATAGTTGTGTATGTCTGCATAATGTAACTATACAAATGGTTCTGTTATTAAGCTGCTTTTTTGACACAGCCAGGACCATGGAGATATAGGCTCTTCCCAAGGCTTTATGAAATGTGATAAAGTGTCAAATTACAGTCTGTCCTGCATGCAGACTTACGTAGGTTTAACACTTCACGGCTATTATGCTTCATTATGTTAATTTCGAAAACCAACTATTTTTCAGCAAAATTCGTAAAATCAAAGAAATATGACGGATATGTTAAGCCACAATAATACTTACCGAAGGACAGACAGGTTACGGTACCAAACAGCAACTTCCAAAATACACCTATCTTTGGGCCTTTAGCCTGTATTTAGAAAGGCATATAATATTTTTTAAATCAACAATAACAACAACTGAAAAAAAATGATGATGATATTGATAAGGATGAAAATGGTTATACCGATAATGGTGATAACGATAATGATGATGATGATGATTACCATGAAGATATGTATAAGTACAATTACGGTTACTTGTACAGCACATACATGTATCACTAACGTAACATAATTGTTGAGACTGTCACATCAGTCATTGGTATTCTTTCAAGGTTTTTTTTTGGCTAATCTCTGAGTTTTTCCAGCAAATCTGGTAAAAACTTTAATTCAATTTAGCGAAAACACCATTTTTTTTGGTGGAGACTGTCATTTAATTTAGGGGATCGGGCAGGGAATTTTACATATCTAACAAGGGGGCAAAGCAGGTTTTTTGATACATGGAAAGCTGTCAACCTGTCTGCACAATTTCTAACTACTATGAAAACATGCTGATGGAAAAAGAATGGAGGCCATTTTATAAAATTACTATTGAACTATATGACGATTATATTTTAAAAGAACCTCATTTTATCCTGTTTGAGGTGTCATATGAAAGCGAGTTTAATTTCATACAAGATGATGACACAATTTACAGGTGTACGGATGATTTGCATAACCATTTTTTCCCCAAAATATAAATTGCCCCAAAATATCTATTTCTCCATATTCATACAAATATGACGACTTCTTTTTTGGAACTACTTGCAAAAACTGTCCGTAAATATGTTTTTAATTTTGTATTTAAACGTCAATTTCATTGTTTTTTACAGCAAAAAATTTATAGTGCTCGAAAGTTGACATTTTGATATGAGCTAAAACGGCAATTTTGGTTGATATGTATATATATATATATATTATATAATCGATAAAAAAACATTTAAAATGAGATGTTTGTCTCTTTCGTCTTCACTTTATTGTGGTATCTGGTCATTAATAGCTGTAGGCTTTTGTGAATGAAATCTCACTTGAAAATTTCTCATGAATTTCCCTTGTC
>JAVYIG010017276.1:2500-27039 GCA_035222895.1 Strongylocentrotus droebachiensis
CCTAACCCTAACCCTAACCCTAACCCTAACCCTAACCCTAACCCTAACCCTAACCCTAACCCTAACCCTAACCCTAACCCTAACCCTAACCCTAACCCTAACCCTAACCCTAACCCTAACCCTAACCCTAACCCTAACCCTAACCCTAACCCTAACCCTAACCCTAACCCTAACCCTAACCCTAACCCTAACCCTAACCCTAACCCTAACCCTAACCCTAACCCTAACCCTAACCCTAACCCTAACCCTAACCCTAACCCTAACCCTAACCCTAACCCTAACCCTAACCCTAACCCTAACCCTAACCCTAACCCTAACCCTAACCCTAACCCTAACCCTAACCCTAACCCTAACCCTAACCCTAACCCTAACCCTAACCCTAACCCTAACCCTAACCCTAACCCTAACCCTAACCCTAACCCTAACCCTAACCCTAACCCTAACCCTAACCCTAACCCTAACCCTAACCCTAACCCTAACCCTAACCCTAACCCTAACCCTAACCCTAACCCTAACCCTAACCCTAACCCTAACCCTAACCCTAACCCTAACCCTAACCCTAACCCTAACCCTAACCCTAACCCTAACCCTAACCCTAACCCTAACCCTAACCCTAACCCTAACCCTAACCCTAACCCTAACCCTAACCCTAACCCTAACCCTAACCCTAACCCTAACCCTAACCCTAACCCTAACCCTAACCCTAACCCTAACCCTAACCCTAACCCTAACCCTAACCCTAACCCTAACCCTAACCCTAACCCTAACCCTAACCCTAACCCTAACCCTAACCCTAACCCTAACCCTAACCCTAACCCTAACCCTAACCCTAACCCTAACCCTAACCCTAACCCTAACCCTAACCTAACCCTAACCCTAACCCTAACCCTAACCCTAACCTAACCCTAACCCTAACCCTAACCCTAACCCTAACCCTAACCCTAACCCTAACCCTAACCCTAACCCTAACCCTAACCCTAACCCTAACCCTAACCCTAACCCTAACCCTAACCCTAACCCTAACCCTAACCCTAACCCTAACCCTAACCCTAACCCTAACCCTAACCCTAACCCTAACCCTAACCCTAACCTAACCCTAACCCTAACCCTAACCCTAACCCTAACCCTAACCCTAACCCTAACCCTAACCCTAACCCTAACCCTAACCCTAACCCTAACCCTAACCCTAACCCTAACCCTAACCCTAACCCTAACCCTAACCCTAACCCTAACCCTAACCCTAACCCTAACCCTAACCCTAACCCTAACCCTAACCCTAACCCTAACCCTAACCCTAACCCTAACCTAACCCTAACCCTAACCCTAACCCTAACCCTAACCCTAACCCTAACCCTAACCCTAACCCTAACCCTAACCCTAACCCTAACCCTAACCCTAACCCTAACCCTAACCCTAACCCTAACCCTAACCCTAACCCTAACCCTAACCCTAACCCTAACCCTAACCCTAACCCTATGTTAAAAAGCATTACAGAATGCAAAGGTTCCCCTTTGCCATTTGTCCCTTCCTTAATATCTCATGGAGTGATCTGCGAATACATAGTTTGGATAGACAGAGATCATACATTATAGTCCGGCAGCCATCACGATATACCTTGTTTTAGGGTCTATAGTTTTTTTTTTTTGGATTATAGTTCCTTAGACCATCAATTTGAAGAATCCGATTGCTGACACTCTGTCAGCCTTGAGCAATTTGAGATATGTGACGTCACACAAAATGGCCGCCAAAATACCCTTTTTTACCAAAATTAATGATAAAAAAATTGTTTACAGTATTTTGCTACATTAAATGTCAGTCAAATATCTTGATTTTTTTCTAGGATCATCACTAAATAAGAATTGACGATGTTGTATGATAAAAAATGGCATGTAAATTTGCATAATTCAGATTGGCGCCCTCTATAGACACGTTAACTTGCAAATTTTAAATGATGGCCAAATGCCAATTTCTAACATGAAATTAACATTTTTTATAAGTCAGACGCACTGAATACAATAAGTAAAAATTGTGCACCACATTTTGGTGTGATTTTTTTGTTATTTTGTACTTTAAAGGTAAAGATCAGTTTTGGAAACGCCCCCCTCTCAAAAAATGAAATGGAAGCTCTTATCACCAATCATGTGAAAGAATGTTTTGACTAATACGTGATGATACAAATTTTGCCGAGAAACCGCCTACTAATTGATATATTTGGTAAATTATTATATCTATTTAGACCTGATAGATATCGCGCACGTGTCGCGTAGTCCCATATACATCCTTCTGTGTACAGTGCTTGTAACTTTACCAAGACTGGGCCAACTTTCTAATCGTTTTGATGATTCCAGAACCTTGCAGTACACACCAATACTTATAAGTTAGATGATCAACCTTTTTTGATCGATTCCACAACGTTTCTTTCACAATGCAATCGCATGACCATAACTGGTCTTTATCTTTAGTACTTGAAGAAAACAAGCTAGAATTTCATGCTCTCTGTCCCATAGATATGAGGTACCATATGGTTATAAATGCCCGTTTTCAGTGACAGCATTCCGAAATTTGATTTGTATTTTGAGGTAATACATTCTTTTATATGAAACTATCATGAAAAGGTTCCTCTCTTACAAGGGAATTTATGAGTTTAATAAAGCGAAATATCCACCCAAAATGACCAAACATGGTTACCTTCCGATGGCTATCATTTGCTGCTTTAGTTTGATCGTTATAACACTCGACAGAGGCGAGAAAACCACAGAAAATTGTGCATGCTAGTTTTACTTTGTTGCATTGGCACCGTGATCATTTACATAGGCTTCCACTCGCACAAGTGCACCGTATTAACCTTAATATGTTGTCCGGTGCGAGTTGTACATTTGTAAGTACTGTGACAGGGATCAGGGATTTGGTTTCCTCTTCTTTTGCATAGCCATACTTTGTAGGATCCAATGATGTGGGTCGTGACTGCAAGGCGTGCTTCCACACACATGTTTGCAGATGAGCTCTCTTGCCAACTGAGTCCAAAGGGAAACAAATCTTCTGCTTCATCACTTTCAGCAATGCATGTACCCTTTTCAATCCCAAAGTATGCCCCAATAGTGTCGCATCCCCTCAACGCATGTCCTGCCAACATCGATGGAATGATATCTTCTAACTTGTGTACAGTGGCAGGAATGTCAATAACAGTTCGCTCTTTGATGACGCCATGATCATTGGCGTTCTAAGTTATTCATGTAGATAATGATGGACCCTAACCCTAACAGCCAGGACCCTAACATACCTTTTCTCATTAGCAGCAATTTAAATCGCCTTCTGTACTATGATGTTGTCTGCTTCTTCATGTCTTATGGAAAGATCTTCCCTTGGCATGACATCGCTGCCTGGTATCACTTTAACAGATACCTCATCTTGACCGGTAATGGCCAGCTTGTGCTTTTGCCTATTTCTGAACACCTCATCATTCTGCAGAATCACGCATACCGGTATTATGATGTCGATCAACTGTAGTTTGTTGTTAGTAGTTTCTGGGAGGGAAGCAGTGAGGTGGGAAGGAAGACTCTTTTGGATGACTCTCGATTCGTCATGACTTCTAGAAACCCTGGTGGCACACCTACCAAAGATCATCAGATTTTAATCCAGAGTAGAGCACAACCATCAAACGGGCTGTACAAGGTTGCTCAAGTGACACGTCAACCTTTGTCAAATTCTTCAAGTTCGCCTTTGACCTGGTGAAAGCTTTCATGACAAAATATTCTTGATATTGACATATCTTCAACTTGCCTGCAGTCCTACCAAGATTGCTAGACACTCAAAGCAGGCCTGGAAAAACACTTTACTATAAACCACCAACACGAAAATGAAGATCTACCAGGCCTATGTGCTCAGCACTCTCCTGTATGGCAGTGAGTCGTGAACCCTGTATGCAAGTCAGGAGCGCCGTTTGAATGTTTTCCATTTCCGCTACTTGAGGCGAATCCTAGGCATCAAATGGCAGGACCACATTCCAAACAAGGATGTCCTCAAAAAGGAGGGATGATGACCATCTACGCTCTTCTATCACAACGACGGCTGAGATGGCTTGGTCATGTCAGTCGTATGGAAGACGGCCGCATTTCAAAAGACATCTTGTAGGGAAAGTTAGCGACCAGAACCAGGTCTGTTAGAAGACCTGGCCTTCGCTTCATGGATGTGTGCAAGAGGGATATGGAGGCCAGTGAAATCAACCCTACAAAATGGGAAGCCTATGCTTCAGACTGCCCCAAATGGAGATGCGCTGTGAAGACATGTATACAGAGGAGTGATCAGAAGAGAGTAGAACAGTGGGAGGAGAAAAGGCAACAAAGACGGCAGCTAGCCACGGCTTCAACAGCACAGCCACACATGAAATTTGTCTGCAGCAACTGCAACAGGACCTGCCTCTCTAGGATTTGACTGTTTAGTCATAGCAGGAGCTGCACAGCAAGAAACTCTTGCTTGAAGCTGTTAAAAAAGAGGTACAATTGACGGTGTTCAAAGGGAGGGAGTTCCAGATTCTTATTGTATCCGGGAAGAAGCTCCTCTTTTAGACAAGCATTCAGGCAAAATGAACAATTATCTTCTTGGAATGCCCTCTGTGCAGGGATGTTGATGGAGTGAGGAAAGTATGTGGAAAGTCTTTCAGCGGGTTGTTGATGCGAAAGATCATCACCACCTGAGCCTGTACCCTGCGTTGTTGTAATGTTGGCCACTAGAGCTGGTTCAGGATGGCTTCTACTTTGCTTGTCCTGCAGTAGTCATTGCAGAAGGAGCGGACATAGCGCCGTTGACCCATTTCAAGCTTCTTGATGATTGCTAATTGTTTGAGTGTTAGGGTCCCATATAATTATGATGATGGCATACTCCATGATTGGTTGAAGGTGAGTATCGTAGCACAATTATTTAACTTTTCTAGGACATGGTTGGATATTTCTTTGAAGAAAGGCACGGGTGGAGTTGGAGTATTTGCTGATAATGTTGATATGTGGGTTCCAGCTGAGGTTTTTCTGTGACTCAACACCTCGATACTTTGCTATATTTTTGTCATCTAGGGTCTGTCCGTGAATTTGATGATGGATTTGCGTTTATTGGTGACATGTAGAACCTGACATTTATGTGGGATGAATTCCATCAGCCAATCATGCTCCCAGCGTTGCAGTGAGTCAAGATCCTCTTGGAAACGTTAGGCGTTTTCCTATGTCTTGATGTTGCTGTATAGCATGCCATCGTCAGCAAAGAGCCTGACTGTTGGGTTTGGGGAGAGGTACGGTGGCAGATCATTGAGGAAGAGGAGAAACAGCATCTGGCCGATAACGCTGCCTTGCGGGATGCCAGATGTTACTTCGCTGGTGTTGGAGATGGGTCCTTCCAGTAACACCTGCTTGGTCCTGTAACTCAGGAAGCCAGAAAACCAAGCATGTGTGGGTTCCCAGATTCCATAGAATTGGAGCTTGTGTAACAGCTAGCCTTCCATGGGGAACCTTGTCAAATGATTTGGAGAAACCAAGGAGTGTCATGTCCAATTGGTCTCTGGCATTGATGCCTTTGGCAAGGTCCAGGACAGCAAGGACAAGTTGTGAGACGCAGGATCGCTTCTTTCGAAAGCCATGTTGTGCATCAGACAAGATGTTGTGGCTTTCAAGGTGGTTCATGTTGCTGCTAAGAACGATGTGCTCCAGTACTTCACAGGTTACTGACGTCCGAGAGACAGCTTTGTAGTTCTCTGGCTTGCTACGGTCACCTTTCTTGAAGATGGGATCAATTATATAGCCATCTTCCATTTATCAGGTATGCACGCTCTGGTTAAGGGCGGCTTGGAAGAATAGAGGGAACACAGGTGTCAGTTTGGTGGTCAGAAGTCTGGCTGGGATTTGGTCAGGACCAGTGGCTTTATGAACATCAAGCTCAGACAGGACCTTCAGAACACCTGGTGGCGAGATAGTAATGTGATCCATGGTTGGGTAGGGGCTTCGTCCTTTGTCTCTCAGACTAGTCATATCTTCATTGCAGTTGAAGATGGATGAAAACTGATTACTTAGAATGTTCGCCTTTGAGAGGCTATCTGAGTAAGTCATTCCATTAGATTATTTCAATGGAGCCAACCCTGAAGCATCGCATCGCTTGCCGTTTATGAAACTCCAGAAACACTTTGGTTTACAGTTGGTGTCTGGGCTGACAATTTCTGTCAGGTACCCGTTGTAGACTTTCTTGGAAATTGTGTCATAGAATCCACCAGGTAACTTCTGTTAAAACTCATGCATCTGTCTGGTACCGATGCCATATGCTTTATCATCATCCACTGACGCTGGATCAATGCTGGTCTAAATAAAGCCTATGAATGGAACAATAATGTACCGTAAAATCACTTCTCACTGATTCTCTTGTAGATCTTGATTTCTTTACATGTATCTTAATTTAGACCAAAAAATATGTAAGATAAATGCAGCACAATCGTAATTATTTCATGCATACGAAGCATATAATATGTGTTTAACGTCACGTAGATCTAAGAAATTGGCATTTGGCTGGCACACCTATTTTTATGCAAAATTAATATATTTATAGAGGGCGCTATTTCAAAATATGCAAATTAGCTTGTCATCTATGGCCGTGCAACATCACGAAACAATTTTTAGTGATGGTCCTAGAGAGATACAGACATTTGGCAGCCCAAAATTGTAGGAAAATCCTTGTTTTATATTTATTATACATTTTTAGAGAAAATTCATGTACTTTGGCGGCCATTTTGTATGACGTCACATATCTTAAATTGCTCAAGGCTGACAGAGTGTCAGCAATCGGATTCTTCAAATAGAAGGTTTAGGCAGTCATAATCCATTGAGAAATAAGAAATTGGCATTTGGCTGGCACACCTATTTTTATGCAAAATTAATATATTTATAGAGGGCGCTATTTCAAAATATGCAAATAAGCTTGTCATCTATCGCCGTGCAACATCACGAAACAATTTTTAGTGATGTTCCTAGAGAGATACAGACATTTGGCTGCCCAAAATTGTAGAAAAAGCCCTATTATATATTTATTATACATTTTTAGAGAAAAATCATGTACTTTGGCGGCCATTTTGTATGACGTCACATATCTTAAATTGCTCAAGGCTGACAGAGTGTCAGCAATCGGATTCTTCAAATAGAAGGTTTAGGCAATCATAATCCATTGAAAAAAAAACTATAGACCCTAAAACAAGGTTAGGCCAATAATCTGGGTTTGGCTGCCGGACTATTATAGTCCGGCAGCCAAATCCAGATTATTGGCCTAACCTTGTTTTATGGTCTATAGTTTTTTTTTTATGGATTTTGATTGCCTAAAGCTTCTTTTTCAAGAATCCAATTGCTGACACTCTGTCAGCCTTGAGCAATTTCAGATATATGACGTCATACAAAATGGCCGCCAGAGTACATGATTTTCCTTTAAAAATGAATAATAAATATATAATAAGGATTTTTCTACAATTTTGGGCAGCCAAATGTCTGTATCTCTCTAGGACCATCACTAACAAAATGTTTTGTGATGTTGCATGGCCATAGATGACCAGCTTATTTGCATATTTTGAAATAGCGCCCTCTATAAACATATAAATTTCAATAAAATATGTGTGCCAGCCAAATGCCAATTTCATAAATCTATGTTACGTTGAAATCATATTAAATGCTTTTTTGGGGGCAACAATTGCAGTTTTGCTGCATTCATCTTTCATCCTGTTTGGTCCAAATTTAGATAGGGTAGGTGTGGGGAACTGGAGACCCTTAAGCACATCTGCATAATTTACATGAACATGAACAATGTTACACATGTACAGAAAGTTTTGTATTCTCTTCAGTAATTGTTTCTCTTTATTTGGTAACAAAATTGTGGTCATGATGTAACTGATTAATAAGATAACAATGATTAATGACGTCATCACCAAAGGTCTCTCATTACCTACATGTGTAGGTAATGAGGGACAGTTACAAATCAAGACAATATAAATACAATTTGAATGAAAATGGGATTGTTATAGTTAGTACAAACACTTTTTGAAAGAGATACATGGAGCCAATGAACTTACTATAATTTTTTGAAACGATTTTAAGACAATGTGGCCCAAAATATTTCTGTAGTTTTTTGTTTACAGTAATAAAGGTGCTCTAAATTATGTTTAAATACTTTCAGAATAATGTTCTGGCAATGTGACTTTTACGTGGATCAAACTCACAGCATAGAAACAACTTCTTAAAATGAAATGCATTCAAATTAGAATGGTGACACAAACAACCAAATATATCTCATGATAGTGCCTTTCAACATGAAATGGACAACTGGGGGAAAGTAGGCCCCCATCTTGGACCTGGTGTCCCCCATTGCCTACACACATTTCTGATCAGACACCATTCATAATGTGCATTGCAACACCCATTCACAACACACGATGGCCATAAGTTTTCTGTGATGGTTGGCACACTTCATAAACTTCCTTTTAAAACAATTTTTAAGAGCCACCCCTAAATATCTGCATACACCACAACATTAAGTGAAAATTGTGTTTTTATATCAGAGCAAAATTTTTGGGTCAATGTCGCTATTCATAAGGTCCGCTATTCATAAGGTCCGCTATTCATAAGGTCCGTTATTCATAAGGACCGCTATTCATAAGGACCGCTTTTCATAATTGGAGAAGAGGGTCATTATTCATAAGGTTCATTATTGATAAGGACCGCTATTCATAATCAGAGAAGAGGGTCGGTATTCATAATACGAGAAGAGGGTCGCTATTCATAATGCAAAATCGGGGTCGTTATTCATAAGGGTCGCTATTCATAATAGGAGAAGAGGGTCGCTATTCATAATACGAAATGAGGTTCGCTATTCATAATAGGAGAAGAGGGTCGCTATTCATAATAGGAGAAGAGGGTCGCTATTCATAATACGAAATGAGGTTCGCTATTCATAATAGGAGAAGAGGGTCGCTATTCATAATACGAAATGAGGTTCGCTATTCATAATAGGAGAAGAGGGTCGCTATTCATAATAGGAGAAGAGGGTCGCTATTCATAATACGAAATAAGGTTCGCTATTCATAATAGGAGAACAGGGTCGCTATTCATAATAGGAGAAGAGGGTCGCTATTCATAATACGAAATGAGGGTTGCTATTCATAATAGGAGAAGAGGGTCGCTATTCATAATACGAAATGAGGTTCGCTATTCATAATAGGAGAAGAGGGTCGCTATTCATAATAGGAGAAGAGGGTCGCTATTCATAATACGAAATGAAGGTTGCTATTCATAATAGGAGAAGAGGGTCGCTATTCATAATACAGTGTTAGGGTCGCTATTCATAATACGGGATGAGAGTTGTTATTCATAAAATGAAATAGGCCTAAGTAATATCCAAAATGCTCATAACAAATGGAAATATTGGACGGAGGACACCCCCAAGGCGACACATGGCCATGAATATTTGTCTCGTTTTTAAGTAGGTTTGAAATTTGTTATCCAATGTTATAAACATAATTGAGAATTTAAATCAATAACATTTGAATCATGAAACATCCTCAAGCTCATCTCCCCCCCCCCCCCCCCCCCCCCCACACACACACCCGCCGTCTTCGCCTTTATGATGACGGACATTCAGGTAGCGGACCTAAATATTTATTTTCGGGGGGGGGGGGCTGAGGTGGTTTCCTTATAATATATATGGTCTTGTCACCAAAGTAAATTTTCTTAAGTTTTACTATCAGTTGAGGGGAGGGGGGGGGGGGTCGTACAAGGGGGACAAATTACGATAGGATTATGTGTGTGTTATGTTTCCCTTTTTTGTCACCACTGGTGCGGGGGAAATATATTAGCTAGATTAGGGGGATTTTTTTCTTATATAATTATCAAAGCTCAAAAGAAAATACAGGCCTACTTTAAAAAAAGACATAATAAAGGGGACGCCACCGTTTGCATAATGCTTTACGGTCGCAAAATCGTATCTTATTTGACTTTAAATCTTGAAAATCGTACTTCCTTACTTATGAGGAGAAAAAAAAATCGTGCAATATTATATATTTACGAAAAGCTTGAATATTGTATATAATCTAACTCTCTACAACCAGGGGCGTCGCTAAGGGGGGGAGGTGGGGTGCGACAACCCCACCTGTCAAGATATTGTCGGTAAAATTGCGCTGCTGTCGGGAAAAATGAGAAAAGGGGGAGGGGAAAAAGGAGAGGGAAAGGGAAAGAAAAGAAAAGAAAAGGAAAAGAAAGGAAAGAAAGGAAAGAGAAGAGAAGAGAAGAAAGAAAGAGAAAAAGACAAAGACGAAGGAGAGGAAAGAAAGGAAAAGAAGAAAAAAGAAAGAAAAGGAGCAAAAGAAAAAGGGGATTAAAGAGAAAGAGAGAGAGGGGTATGTTTGGTGGAGTCGCCACGTCGAGGGAGCAAGAAAGATACGCATAGATAATTTTGTTGCTGTGTCGGGTCCGCTGTGTCGGTATTCTTGCTCGATCTTCGTATACTATATTTATGTAGAAGTTTGAAGTCGGTGAGATGAATTATGTCGGTAATTTTTTTTCCCCTACGAAGTGTGACTTTTTATCGGATAAAGAAACATTTTTGAGAATTCAGACAATGATTAAGAGTCGCCCGAATCGTCTTCTTTGTCTAATATTTTAATGAAACGTTAAAGCTTCCGCGCTTTAACGGGTTATTTTCGTTTTTTTTTTCCTTCATTTTCTGAATGCATTTCATGAACTAATGTAGATGAAATGAAATGAATGAATGTTGATGATGTGGGAGGAAAAAGGAGTTACCTAAAAGTAATTTCGAATATACTGAAATAACTTTCCATCTATCACTGTACGTCCCATATAATGTACACTAAACACTCATTACATGTCGTGGGAAGTTTTTTAAAAAAAGTAGAGCAGCAAGCCACATTCCCCAATACGCGCATACCTCCTAGTTAATTTCAAACAGCTCATCAATATGTAAGACCTGAAATGACCTCAATGCAAGCAAGCACATGCATCTTACTAGGTAAACCATCTGCAAGTAAAGCATTATACAATGTACTAGGTCATCATGGAAGTTCTAGAAAACAACAGGGGAGGGATCAAAATAAGCTTTGAAGGGCACTTATACGGGGAAAAATGAATTCAGACAAGGATTAAGAGTAGTGAACGGTACAACGAATCGTCTTCTTTCTCTAATATTTTAATGGAACGTCAAAGCTTCCGCGCTTCGCACGGGAAGGGGGGGGTTGAAAATAATTTAGCTCCTGGCCCCGGATTTATAGGGTTAAATTTGTAGACATTGGGACATTGGCATTATATGTTAATATATAATTGGTAGCAATTTTTGTCGGTATTCGGTGGCCTCTTCACCCCCCCCCCCCCCCCCACAAACTGAAAAAGGTCTAGCGACGCCCCTGCCTACAACCCCCTTTTTGTCGCTTCCATCCTTTGCTGAAGGTAAGGGACATGATAGATCAACCCCTTGATGGCAACACTGCTACACCCCAACCGCAATCCCCCCCCCCTTCCCCCTCCGTGAAACACAAACAGTCTACGCCATCTATGAACTAATTGGACGAGAATTGTCAGTAATATGTACTTGACCACGGAAATACTGCAGGGAGGGTAGGCCGAATGGTCGGACTGATGGGGGGGGGGGGGGCACGCCTTTTTCTTTTCTTTTGTTTTCAATAAATGTTTTCTACAAATATTCGGGGCCATGTGGCCCCCTCCCGCCTACGTTACAGCCGTGGGGTATCCCCTATCCATTATTTCGCCTACTGATGTTTATTGCTTATTTAATTTACATTTTTTATGAATAGCAACCCTTATACCATATTATGAATAGCGACCCTCATTTCGTATTATGAATAGCGACCCTCTTCTCCTATTATGAATAGCGACTCTCTTCTCCTATTATGAATAGCGACCCTCTTCTCCTATTATGAATAGCGTACCTCATTTCGTATTATGAATAGCGACTCTCTTCTCCTACTATGAATAGCGAACCTCATTTCGTATTATGAATAGCGACCCTCTTCTCCTATTATGAATAGCGACCCTCTTCTCATATTATGAATAGCGACCCTCTTCTCCTATTATGAATAGCGAACCTCATTTCGTATTATGAATAGCGACCCTCTTCTCCTATTATGAATAGCGACCCTCTTCTCCTATTATGAATAGCGAACCTCATTTCGTATTATGAATAGCGACCCTCTTCTCCTATTATGAATAGCGACCCTCTTCTCCTATTATGAATAGCGAACCTCATTTCGTATTATGAATAGCGACCCTCTTCTCCTATTATGAATAGCGACCCTCTTCTCCTTTTATGAATAGCGACCCTCATTTCGTATTATGAATAGCGACCCTCTTCTCCTATTATGAATAGCGACCCTCTTCTCATATTAAGAATAGCGACCCTCATTTCGTATTATGAATAGCGACCCTCTTCCCGTGTTATGAATAGCGACCCTTATAAGTAATGAACCTTATTTCGCATTATGAATAGCGACCCTCTCGTCGTATTATGAATAGCGACCCTGATTTCATATTATGAATAGCGGTCCTTATGATTAATGACCCTTAATATGAATTATGAATAGCGAACCTCATCTCACGTTATGAATAGCGGTCCTTATGATTAACGAACCTTATTTCTTTATGAATAGTGACCCTCTTTTGCCATTATGAATAGCGGACCAGGAAGTACGGGAATTTACACGTTATGAATAACGGTCCTTATGAATAGCGGACCTTATGAATAGTGGTCCTTATGAATAGCGAATAGACCCCAAATTTTTAATCAAAATTGCTTATCTTGGTCAATTTTGCCAATTTTCTTGGACAGAGAACACATTGCAGTCTTCGAAATGAATTGGATATATGCAGTAGTGTTGTTATAGGCCACATATGGCGCTATAGCAATATTGGAGCCAACACGGACAGACAGTAATGGGTTCAAGCTTGGTGGTCTCCCATTACCTACGGTCTCCTATTCCCTACACCTACCATACATATGTCAAGAAACAAAAATGGCTATGAAAGAATTCACTTTTCATCAAATCGGTGAAAAGTGGTTTTACGGCACACATTATTATTCCATTGATAGGCTTTATTTAGACCAGAATTGCTCCAACGTCAGTGAATGTGGATAAAGCAGTTGACATCTGTACTAAACAGATGCATGAGTTTCAAAAGAAATTACCTGGTGGATTCTATGACACAAATTCCAAGAAAGTTCAAACCATGGCAGCCATGAAGAAGTCAATTAATGTTGGGGTACGAAAGTCTATGGAAAGTTGATCTACTCCAAAGTAATAGGAATGCAGGCAAATTCAAGAGAGGTCAATGTCAAGGACATTTTGTCATAAGAGCTTTCACCAGTCCCAACAGCACTCTTAGATGATTCTGGAAACGAGCACTCCCATGTCAAAGGCGGACTTATAGAATTTGACAAAAGTGAGATGCCAGCCAGGCATGAGACACTGGAACAACCGTGTACAGTCATTGATGGTTGTGCTCTACTGTGGATGAAAATGATGTTTGCTTGGTGTTTGACAGATCCAAGAGTATCTAGAGGTCACAACGGGTCGAAAGTCTTCCAACTGAGTCCCGCATCACTGCTGCCCTCCAAGAAACTATCTCTCACTGTCCGTCGTCGTCGTTGTCATATAGATCATGGCTCATCCTTGTGACCCATTTGATGAGACCTTTCGATCGGCATCTGTCTCCTGTAGAGTGTATTTAGTATTTAGAGGGTGGCTAGTGATTTCCCTAAGGTCGTCACTCCATCTGAGCTTGAGTCTTCCTTTGTTACGAGTTCCTTCAAAGGTACCTTGAATGATCATTTATCAAGGTTGTCTCCTGATCTTCTGCTAACGTGACCAAACTATTGTAGCTTGTACTTGTCAATCCTGGTAGCAAGTGGCGGTTGATCTCCGATGATGGACATTAATTGTGTCCATTGGTGATGTAATCTCTTCATGATATCCCAAGTAGCTTCCTCCAACACCACATTTCAAAGGCAGATATTACTCCCCTGTCTGCCTTTTCTAATGCCCATGTCTCGCAGCCATAGAGTTCCTACTTGGAAAACAATGCCTTCATTACACGGATCTTAGTGGCCAAGGTGAGGTTCCTGTCCTTCCAGATGTTTGACAGTGTTGAGGCCGATGTTTAAGCCATGGCCAGTTGTCTCTAAGTTGATATCTACCGAGCTTCCACCCTCCTTGACAATCATTGACCCGAGAACATTATATAAACTTGTCCACTTGATCAACTTCTTCTCCATCAACCACCATGCTCTGTTGCATGTAGTTAATTTCCACCAATCATGATCTTGGTCCTTTTCACATTGAGGTAGGGTCCAAATTACTCACTTGCATCCTTCACTCTTTTTTAAGGAGTTTTAGTAGTTCTTCTGATGTTCTTGTTATACGAGTTGTCAGTGGCATAATGAGCAAAAACACTTAAAGGGGCAGAAAAATAATCTGCATCACCACCACTCATACATGTTACATGCAGGCCCCGCGGAACGTTTTTTTAAAGCGGGGGTGGGGGGGGGGGGTAAAGTATTTACGATCAGGAAGAGAGCGCAAATTGGCGTAGGGATAAGGGGGCAGGGCCCCGGAAGCTGTAGGCAGCTAATAATTGTCAGATGAGCATCCATGC
Organism: Strongylocentrotus droebachiensis; assembly: GCA_035222895.1. Lineage (NCBI taxonomy): Eukaryota > Metazoa > Echinodermata > Echinoidea > Camarodonta > Strongylocentrotidae > Strongylocentrotus > Strongylocentrotus droebachiensis. The sequence continues at coordinate 17,185 of JAVYIG010017276.1, forward strand.
AGGGGCCTGCCTTAGGGCCCTAGGTGGGGTTCAAGGGGCACAGCCCCCGGAAGCTCAGGTGTTTTAGGCATTTAATAACTGTCAGATGAGCATATTTTGATACCTCATTTCACCTCAGGTCACTTTCTTTCTTTCTTTCTAGTTCTCTTTAGCATACTTTATACAAAAAGTGAGGGGGGCTCGAATCCCCTGAGCCCCTGCCGTACCGTGGACCCTGACATGTAGGCTTTTAAATAAGCATATTTTTTGCTTGACTAGGAATTTAGGGATATGTCATTTTCCAACATACGCTTAACAAATAATAATTTACTAAAAAGTGAGAAAAAACCAAGGAAAATCATGTCAATTCAGCAACATTTGTAAATCACTGGTATCGAATATGAAGAAAAAAACAGTTTGAATTTTATTTTGGGGTCAACTGTCCCCAAGCCCCCCCCCCCCCCTCCCCCATAAGTACGCCAGAGAGTGTTGTATTGTCGGCGTATCTTAGGTTGGTGATCGTTCGTCCACCAACAGAAACTTGACCATAAAAAGCCCTTCTCATGATGGATTCAGCATAGATGTTGAAAAGTTATGGTGATAGGATTGCAGCCTTGACGAACAATTTGACCAAAAGTCACCCTTTCGGTGTAGCCATTCTCTGTTCTTACTGTTGCTTCTTGGTCTTGGTAGAGCAACTGGATGAGTTGAATAATATGTGGTGGAAAGACCATCTAGCTCATAATCTTCCATAGGCGTTTATGTTGTACGCAGTCAAAAGCTTTGGAATGATCAATAAAGCTAGGGAGAGAAGTTGTTGGAATTCTCTGCTTTTCTCCATCAAATTTTTGAGATTGCCAATTTGGTTTCTTGTCCCTCTTTCTATTCTGAACCCTGTTTGTTTCTAATTCTTTCAGCAATTAAGTGAAGAAGAATCTTACTGGCATGCGGAGTAATAGAAATAGTGCGGGTGTTGGCACAGCTCTATTCCAGTCTTTCGGCCATATTCTCTGTCTCCATATTTTGTTACACAGCTTATGCATGACCTTTACGCCCTCCTCTCCACTATCTTTGAAAAGCTTCGCAGGGAATTTTCAATACCAGGTGCTTTCTCAGGTCTCAGATGATTTATTGCTTCCTTCGCTCCATTTTGTGAGATGTCAGGTTCAAGCATGGGCTCGTCCTCGACGCTTACTCCTTCATGAGTATCAACTTCTTCAGTTTCTTTTGCAGTATACGGTTTTACACAATATTACTTCTTCCACCTTGCCTTTATATCTTCATCCTCTGTTAAAATGTTCCCATTTTCATCCTTCAAGACATATAAGTTCGGGTGTATTCTTGGTCAGTGACTTGATGTGTTTAAACATGTCTCTAGTGTTGCTAACTTCACTATCTTTTCATGACAACAAACTACAGTTGATCGACATCATATATACGCGAGTCTGCAGGATGATTGGGAGCTCAGAAATAGGCAAAAGCACAAGCTGGTCATTACCGTCAAGATGAGGTTCCTGTTGAAGTGATTCCAGGCAGTGATGTCATGCCAAGGAAAGGTCTGTCCGCAACATAATTATGAAGAAGCAGGCAACATCATAGTACAGCAAGCGATTCGAATCGCTGCTAATAAGAAGAGGTATGTTAGGGTCCTAGTGGATGACACAGACGTCTACGTACTACTTTTGCATCATTATCTACATGACGGACTAATGAAACGCCAATGACCATGGAGACGCCCATAACAGATCGAACTGTTATTGATGTTCCTGCCAATGTAGACAAGTTAGGATATATCATTCCATCGATGTTGGCAGGACATGCGTTGACGGGATGCGACACTCTTGGGGCATACTTTGGCATTGGATAGGGTACAATGCTGAAAGTGATGAAGCAGAAGATTCGACTCCCTTAGGACTCAGTTGGCAATGTTGATGCAGCATGGTCATATGTCATCACTCAACCTACTCAATGCTTTGCTTCATGTTATGGACAGTCAACAACCAGCTCAATGTCAGAGGCTCGTATCAACGTGTAGCTATCAAGGGTCCGAAGACTAGGAGCTACAAATACCCCAAACCTTGCCTCACTACCTCAAACTACTGAAGCGTTTGTAGAAAATGTTAAGAGAGCTCATTTGCCAACATGTGTGTGGAAGCACGCTTTACAGTCACGACCTCACTTCGAACACATTTGTTTTTAATATTTTTGCAGAATTAGGTGTTAAATGACCCCCTCTTCCGCAAGGAATATTTTAGGGTTCCCAACACTTTAGAGGGCTTTTAAACAAATTTCAAGATTTTGAAGCAAACTTATAAACGGATATAGTCCTTTATCGTATTGGTAGTTCGTCATTTTTAGGTTCATATAAAAGAATCTAGTACCTTAGAATACAAATCTAGTTTATTAACGCTGTCACTGAAAACGGGCATTTATCACCATATGCCACCTCATATCTATGGGACAGAGAGCATCAAATTCAATCGTGTTTTTTTTTAGTATTAAATTACAAAATAAAAATAAATGTGCAGCACAATTTTTACTCACTGTATCCAGTGCATCTGACTCATGACATATGATAATCTCATGTTAGAAATTGGTATTTGGCCATCATTTTGAACTATGCAAGTTAATGTGTCTATAGAGGGCGCCATTCTGAATTATGCAAATTTACATATCATTTTTGATCATACAACATCACAATTTTTATTTAGTGATGATTCTAGAAAAAAAATCAAGATATTTGACTGCCATTTAATGTATTAAAATGCTGTTAACACTTGTTATATCATTAATTTGGGTTAAAAGGGGGATTTAGGCGGCCATTTTGTATGACGTCACATATCTCAAATTGCTCAATGCTGACACAGTGTCAGCAATCGGATTCTTCAAATTGATGGTTTAAGGAACTATAATCCAAAAACAAAAAAAACTATAGACCCTAAAACAAGGTATATCGAGATGGCTGCCGGACTATTATTATATAGACGAAGAATGCAAGGGTCCCCCCTTGCCTTTTGTCTCGTCCTTAATATCTCATGGAGTGATCTGCGATTACATAGTTTGGATAGACAGAGATCATACACTATTATAGAGATGAAAAGAGATCATTTCATGACATGTTAAGGACGACACAGAATGCAAGGGTCTCCCCTTGCCATTTGTCCCGTCCTTAACATCTCATGGAATTATCTAGGATTACATAGTTTGGATAGACAGAGATCATACACTATTATAATGATGAAAAGAGATCATTTCATGACATGTTAAGGACGACACAGAATGCAAGGGTCTCCCCTTGCCATTTGTCCCGTCCTTAACATCTCATGGAATGATCTAGGATTACATAGTTTGGATAGACAGAGATCATACACTATTATAGAGATGAAAAGAGATCATTTCATGACATGTTACGGACGACACAGAATGCAAGGGTCCCCCCTTACCATTTGTCCCGTCCTTAACATCTCATGGAATGATCTGCGATTACATAGTTTGGATAGACAGAGATCATACACTATTATAGAGATGAAAAAAGATCATTTCATGACATGTTAAGGACGACACAGAATGCAAGGGTCCCCTCTTGCCATTTGTCCCGTCCTTAACATTTCATAGAATGATCTGCGATTACATTGTTTGGATAGACAGAGATCATACACTATTATAGAGATGAAAAGAGATCATTTCATGACATGTTAAGGACGACACAGAATGCAAGGGTCCCCACTTGCCTTTTGTCTCGTCCTTAATATCTCATGGAGTGATCTGCGATTACATAGTTTGGATAGACAGAGATCATACACTATTATAGAGATGAAAAGAGATCATTTCATGACATGTTAAGGACGACACAGAATGCAAGGGTCTCCCCTTGCCATTTGTCCCGTCTTTAACATCTCATGGAATTTTCTAGGATTACATAGTTTGGATAGACAGAGATCATGCACTATTATAGAGATGAAAAGAGATCATTTCATGACATGTTAAGGACGACACAGAATGCAAGGGTCTCCCCTTACCATTTGTCCCGTCCTTAACATCTCATGGAATTATCTAGGATTACATAGTTTGGATAGACAGAGATCATACACTACTATAGAGATGAAAAGAGATCATTTCATGACATGTTAAGGACGACACAGAATGCAAGGGTCCCCCTTTGCCATTTGTCCTGTCCTTAACATCTCATGGAATGATCTAGGATTACATAGTTTGGATAGACAGAGATCATACACTTTTATAGAGATGAAAAGAGATCATTTCATGACATGTTAAGGACGACACAGAATGCAAGGGTCCCCCCTTGCCATTTGTCCCGTCCTTAACATCTCATGGAATGATCTGCGATTACATAGTTTGGATAGACAGAGATCATCCACTATTATAGAGATGAAAAAAGATCATTTCATTACATGTTAAAGACGACACAGAATGCAAGGGTCCCCTCTTGCCATTTGTCCCGTCCTTAACATTTCATAGAATGATCTGCGATTACATTGTTTGGATAGACAGAGATCATACACTATTATAGAGATGAAAAGAGATCATTTCATGACATGTTAAGGACGACACAGAATGTTAGGGTCCCCCCTTGCCATTTGTCCCGTCCTTAACATCTCATGGAATGAACTGCGATTACATAGTTTGGATAGACAGAGATCATACACTATTATAGAGATGAAAAGAGATCATTTCATGACATGTTAAGGACGACACAGAATGCAAGGGTTCCCCCTTGCCATTTGTCCCGTCCTTAATATCTCATGGAATGATCTGCGATTACATTGTGTGGATAGACAGAGATCATACACTATTATAGAGATGAAAAGAGATCATTTTTATGACATGTTAAGGACGACACAGAATGCAAGGGTCCCCCTTTGCTATTTGTCCCGTCCTTAACATCTCATGGAATGATCTGCGATTACATAGTTTGGATAGACAGAGATCATACACTATTATAGAGATGAAAAGAGATCATTTCATGACATGTTAAGGACGACACAGAATGCAAGGGTCCCCCTTTCCATTTGTCCCGTCCTTAACATTTCATGGAATAATCTGCGATTACATAGTTTGGATAGACAGAGATCATACACTATTATAGAGATGAAAAGAGATCTTTTCATGACATATTAAGGACGACACGGAATGTAAGGGTCCCCCCTTGCCATTTGTCCCGTCCTTAATGTCGTAATACGGAGGTAGGCACAAAGAACTCGACCATATGCAGCTTGGTTGTAGGTTAGGTGATAAGCCCATTTATTTGTTGATCATCAGTAACACATCAGCATGAAGAAAACCTTGCAAATCAATCAGATGTGCCAAACATAAATACAAGACAAGTATAGATTCTTATCAACATATCTGATAGTATACAACAATGTAGGCGAGGTAAACAGACATTAAATTATCACACTGTTGGTTTACAGTATTACATAAACTGTGGCATCATGCACCAATGACAATATAATAATAAAGACAATATCATTGTCTTTAATTAACACATATTATATGAAAGTACAAATTCAAAATGCATTAATAAACAACATTACACCAATTAAACAATGTATGTATTAAATCATAACGTATTATAATTCCTACCCAAGGTCTCTGAAGATACAAGTCGGAGCAGCTCCCGGCTCCCAAAAGACAACACAGTCCCAGCTAGACCACCATAGGACAGCTTCCAGCAAACCTCGCTAGCATGTCGTCTATAACAAATCATTAAAACATCCTTATAGTATACTAATAACATGTTACATAAAGTAACTCACCAATTAAATTATCATACAAATATTCCATGGGCGCCGCCATCTTTATCACAATATTAACATCATTCGCCCTCAACGGCGAAATCATTATAATCAATAAATCACGCACTAATTACAGGAAGGCATTAACCACTAACCATTTAAATGACAATTTATCTAAACATCATATAGAATAAATGTAATAACATTTATTTAAACGATCAATGTAATTTGATTAACTGGATACCATATCCCTAATGAAGACATACTATTCTGACTAACGGAAGTTGTCAAGTACAAAATCAAATACATTCTTCTTCCAAAATAACCCTTTTTTTCCTCTCCTGAAGGACATAAAAACATTTCATAGACATGTATCAAAGCTTTCAATCTTTACTATCAAACTGACATTTATAGAAAACAACTTACTTCTTTCAAAGGTGTAAAAAGAAACAAGGGCGTTGCACACTAATAGACGGCCCGACACACGCATAACCTCCTTCGCCCATGACAAGATGCAATGTTTACCTACGTATCTGCTATGTCAGGCAGATTCCCGCGCCCACATACAAAGGCCTATCACAATCCTATAAACAAAATATCCTTCCTCTTTTTGCTATTCTTGTACAAACACCTTTTGAATGAAGTAAAAATTAGTTATTACACATTATAAGCAATCTTATTCCTTTTTTACATAGACTCACAATATATCAATTCTTCCTCAAGATAACAAAACAAACATATAAATCGAGGAACTACATTTCATTCACCGTATTTTTAACGGCAGTTTTATGCAAATTATACAAAGTCATTTGCATAAGGAAAACACGTATTAATCCAATTTCCTACATTAACATCTCATGGAATGATCTGCGATTACATAGTTTGGATAGACAGAGATCATACACTATTATAGAGATGAAAAGAGATCATTTTATGACATGTTAAGGACGACACAGAATGCAAGGGTTCCCCTTTGCCATTTGTCCTGTCCTTAACATCTCATGGAATGATCTAGGATTACATAGTTTGGATAGACAGAGATCATAAACTATTATAGAGATGAAAAGAGATCATTTCATGACACGTTAAGGACGACACAGAATGCAAGGGTCCCCCCTTGCCATTTGTCCCGTCCTTAACATCTCATGGAATGATCTGCGATTACATAGTTTGGATAGACAGAGATCATACACTATTCTTCTTCTTCTATGTGCCATATCCTGAGACGTTGGCGACCATGGAGTGCCACAACTCTCTATCCCATATTCTATGAAGTAATTCATTCTCCCCGAGATCAATTCCACATTCAGAAATCCCACTTCTTAAGCTACTCATCCACAGAATCCTCCTTCTACCCCTACTCCTCCTCCCCTCGATTCTTCAAGTCAGTGCAAGATTTTCCAAACCATTCTTCCGTATAACATGGCCCAAGAAGCTCAGCTGTCGACCTCTTATATTATTCAGAAGCTTTCGTCTTGTTCCTGCCATGGCAAATACCTCATCATTATAAATTCTTTCTGTCCATGAAATTCTTAGCATCCATCTCAGGAACCAAACTTCACAACTTTCCAGTCGCTTTCTTAGGTCTGATGTTAGGGTCCAAGCTTCACATCCATACATTAGAGCTGGATACACGTAGCAATTGAGTACGCGGAGTCTCGTTTTCATCTTCATCTTCTTATTCTTTAGGATGTTTTCTAACTTGGAGAAAGTTGATTTTGCAAGTGCAATCCTTCTCTTGATTTCTTGCTCGCCTCTTGCATCGTCGGTAATTGTAGTCCCGAGGTAATTAACAGAGGTGGCTTGCTTTATTTGATTGTTGTTGATCTTAAGAGAGCATGGTATTCCTCCCTTCTTTGAAATTACCATGCATTCCGTTTTCTTGTAATTTAATGATAATCCTCTCTTGTCACTTTCTCTGACGACAACATCCAAAAGTCGCTGCAGGTCCTTCTCCGATTCTGCGATTAATATAGTATCATCCGCATACTATGTTTGTGATATTATGTCCTCCTACTTTCAATCCTCTTTCCTGTTCTAGGTTTCTAAGTATCAACTCACTGTAATAATTGAAGAGATCTGGAGACATGACATATCCTTGCCGAACCCCCCTCTTAATGTTGATGTAGTCACTTAATTCTGTTTCTACCCTAACACATGCTGTTTGTTCCCAATACAGATTTTGCCATAACTTGATATCCTTTGTGTCTAGTCCAATCTTGGTTAAGTCTTCAAATAACTGATCGTGTCTTACTTTATCAAAGGCTTTTGTATAATCGATGAAACACAGGCAGACGTCTTTCTGCATTTCTACGGCCCTTTCTGCTATAGACCGCAGAACAAAAACAGCATTTCTTGTTCCGGCATCTCTTACAAAACCAAAACTATTATAGAAATGAAAAGAGATCATTTTTATGACATGTTAAGGACGACACAGAATGCAAGGGTGCCCCCTTGCCATTTGTCCCGTCCTTAACATCTCATGGAATGATCTGTGATTACATAGTTTGGATAGACAGAGATCATACACTATTATAGAGATGAAAAGAGATCATTTCATGACGTGTTAAGGACGACACAGAATGCAAGGATCCCCCTTGCCATTTGTCCCGTCCTTAACATCTCATGGAATGATCTGCGGTTACATAGTTTGGATAGACAGAGATCATACACTCCTTCTAGAGATGAAAAGAGATCATTTCATGACATGTTTGTTTGTTTGTTTTATTTCCGAAAATCATCATAAAAACAATAACACAATATAACAAGATCAAAGACTTATATAACAATGATAGAATGATAAAACGGTTGGATAGTCCATTTCAGAGCCATTAACCTAATGGCTCTGTTCTTCCATGGAGTCCAATATTTATATAATGATACTATAAAAAGTAATGATATAACAAAATAGTAAGTCGTAATTAAAAGAAACACAAAAACATTGTACTTGTACTTAACTTAACTAAATTAAATTAAATTAAATTTAACAAAAAGCATTAAAATCTATCAAAATATCCCCTACCATCCCTAATGTAACAAAATACGACCCCACCCTTATCACCTACCCTGCTAACAATTAACTTAATTAGTTTTAAAATATTCTACACATTATCTAATTAAGTCTGTTATTAAATTGATTATGTTTATGGCAAAATCCAATAGGATTGCGAAATTTAAATATCAAAATAATTGAAGTATTTTTGAACATGTTTATTAAACAAATTTAGTGTGCCTAACTGACGGAGCTTAATAGGTAGTTCATTGTATAACACGGATCCAAGATATAAGAATGCATGTTAAGGACGACACGGAATGCAAGGGTCCCCCCTTGCCATTTGTCCCGTCCTTAACATCTCATAGAATGATCTGCGATTACATAGTTTGGATAGACAGAGATCATACACTATTATAGTGATGAAAAGAGATCATTTCATGACATGTTAAGGACGACACAGAATGCAAGGGTCCCCCCTTGACATTTTTCCCGTCTTTAACATCTCATGGAATGAACTGCGATTTCATAGTCTGGATAGACAGAGATCATACACTATTATAGAGATGAAAAGAGATCATTTCATGACAAGTTAAGGACGACACAGAATGCAAGGGTCCCCCCTTGCCATTTGTCCCGTCCTTAACATCTCATGGAATGATCTGCGATTACATAGTTTGGATAGACAGAGATCATACATTATTCTTCTTCTTCTATGTGCCATATCCTGAGACGTTGGCGACCATTGAGTGCCACAACTCTCTATCCCATATTCTATGAAGTATTCATTCTCCCCGAGATCAATTCCACATTCAGAAATCCCACTTCTTAAGCTACTCATCCACAGAATCCTCCTTCTACCCCTACTCCTCCTCCCCTCGATTCTTCAGTCAGTGCAAGATTTTCCAAACCATTCTTCCGTACAACATGGCCCAAGAAGCTCAGCTGTCGACCTCTTATATTATTCAGAAGCTTTCGTCTTGTTCCTGCCATGGCAAATACCTCATCATTAGAAATTCTTTCTGTCCATGAAATTCTTAGCATCCTTCTCAGGAACCAAACTTCACAACTTTCCAGTCGATTTCTTAGGTCTGATGTCAGGGTCCAAGCTTCACATCCATACATTAG
>JAVYIG010017277.1:0-27038 GCA_035222895.1 Strongylocentrotus droebachiensis
CCCCATAATGGGGTTTTAGGCATTTAATTACGGTCAGATGAGCAGTCAGGGGGGGGGGCGCCTTTGGTGGGGTCAAGGGGGGCAGGGGGGGTCCCGGAAGCTCAGGTAACAATTGTGCCATTTCAACAAGATTTGAAGAGTTTCATTCCAAAAGGAGCTAAATCCACTTTGGGTACTTCTGAGTAAATCTCCTTTTTTTATTTCTCCACTTTCCCTTCAGCCATGTACCTTCATGTAAGGTGTCAACTTGGACCCTCAATAATATATGATAAGAACAAATCTAGAATTTATTTCTGGTTTTTTATTAATTTTAAGATTTTTATTTCGTGGATTTAGCTCCTTTTTTCAATGAAATATAATATTGTATCTAAAATTTGTGAAATTTTAGAATATTTTCTCAATAAAATCACTGGAATTTATTTAAATTTAGTAGCAAACCTTTCTTTTAAATAATAACAGTATAATCACATCTAAAAAAACCTTTTGAAAAGAAATTTAACGACATATCACTGTTTCATTCCAAAAGGAGCTAAATCCGTTTTATTCCAAAAGGAGCTAAATCCATGTTTCATTCCAAAAGGAGCTAAATCCACAAATTTTAATAATTTAATAAAAATCAGAAAAAACTGGTAGATTTTGTTTCTTATCATATATTATTGGTCTAGGGTGACACCTTTAACATAAATAACAACATAAAGGTACATAGCTGAAGGGAAAGTGGAGAAACAAAAAACGTGATTTACTCACAAGTACCCAAAGTGGATTTAGCTCCTTTTGGAATGAAACCGATTTGGATTTAGCTCCTTTTGGAATGAAACATGATATTGTAACTAAAAAATTTCATACTTCCTGGTGAAAATTTAGAATGCGATATAGTGCACTTTGTCCCCATCATGTAGGAAATCATTTTTTGAAGACGAAAAACTCAACTTTGATAAAAATATGGATTTAGATCCTTTTGGAATCAAGCTCTTCATTTGTAAATCACTGGTATCGAATTAGAAAATAAACCACGTTTGAATTTTTTTTTTTTTTTTTTTTGGGGGGGGGGGGGTTCAACTGCCCCCCCCCCCTCCCCAGGCGCGGATCCAGGATTTCTTAGGGGGGAGGCCCAAATTTAAAATTATGCGAGCCAAATATTGGTACGTAATGGTGACCAGCAGTGACGTAATGGGGGGGGGGGGGGGGGGTGGGTGCAGGGAGGGGCGAGTTTTTCCCCTACCTCCTCCGCGAAGCGCGGAAGCTTCGACATTTCAATAAATTATTAAAGAAAGAAGGCAATTCGTTGAACCGTTCCTAAAAATAATCCTTGTCTGAATTATGTTTCCCCCCCCCCCCCCCTTCCGCGCTTTGCGCGGAAGTTTTTACGTTTCAAGGTACTATGTCCTTTTTGCAGCCAACCTCAAATGCTGTAGAACTCTGCAGGAATTATGAATATGTCATGTATGTCCTATCTGTGAAATTTAAACGTTAGCAGTGTCCTCATATTCAAATTATGCAAGGAAACCCGTTTACTTGCTAGACTTCACTGTCAGACACTATTGAGTGACTGACTGGCTTTTCTTCTTCTTTGGTAATAAAATACATGAAAAGAGTTGTAAAGGGTACATGAGCATTTCTCTACATCAATTACCCACTTCTTGTGATGGCCAAGATTAAACTGATTGAATCTTTGCGCAGCATAAAACGTATGACCATTCGGTACAATAATTGTCTGAAAATCAAGACTATTACTTTTGGGCTCTATAGCCCTAAAGTCGATTTGACAACTGACTTACTTGACTTAAGTGCACAGGACGGAGTGTCCCCTTGCGCTCCTACGGGTGGTCTGCCTCCATTCATTTCTGTCCTGGGCTTGGTGTTGGGCAGCCTCCAGGCTTAATCCAGAGTCTTGGCGGATTTGGTCTTTCCACCTCAGGGGAGGACGTCCCTGGTGGCCGTGGCACAGTAAAGTCATTGGTGTGGACTTGTATTGGTAGGCGTTCCTGTGGCATACGTACCACATGTCCAAACCATTTCAGGCGGCGGTTGGATATTTCCTCATTTATTGTCTTGGAGATTTTCAATGACTTTCTGATGTCTACGCTTCTAATTTTATCTAGAAGATGGACTCCTGCTATTGTCCGCAGACATCTCATCTCAAAGGTCTCCAGTTTATCCCGGTCAGTTTTCCTTAGCGTCCACGTCTCAGACCCGTAGGTGGCTATAGGACGAATGAGGGCATTATAAATCCTGACCTCCAGGGCTCTTGAAATATCTTGGTTGGTCCATATATTGTTTCTCAGTCTGCCAAATGCCCAGGAAGCTAGATTTGTGCGTCTCTTGACATCTTTGGTAACTGAGGGGACTACACTTCCAAGGAAGACAAAGTCTTCTACCTTCTCTATAGGGTTGCCATCTATTGAAGTCTCCTCATCATCGGTTGTCATGATTCTGCATTTAGCTGTGTTGATTTTCATTCCCCATTTACCACAAACTTCCACCAGCTTGTTTGTTGATATTTGGAGTTTGTCATAGATGAGTTCGAGTAGAGTGGTGTCATCTGCATAGCGGATGTTGTTAATGCGTATGCCACCCATCTGTACTCCACTGTCTAGGTTTTTTACATCTGCCATCACGAACTCCAGGAAGATGTTGAACAGACTTGGGGAAAGAAGACAGCCTTGCCTGACGCCTGTCTTAACTTGGAACCATTCCGTAACTTTACCATTTACGATGACAGCACATTTGGTCTGATCGTACATATTATACTTGATGAGGTCAATCAAGTTCTTCTCAACTCCTATTGAAAGAAGGCACTTCCATAAAGCATCCCTCCAGACAGTATCGAATGCTGCTTTGAAGTCCACAAAATTCCAATGGATGGGGATGTGTCTCTCTTTGGCCTTCTCTAGCACTTGCCTGACAATGAAAATAGCATCAGTGGTTCCTCTGGAGCTCCGGAATCCACACTGCTCTTCCGATAAATGCTCTTCAATTGTCCCTTGGATCCTACTGAGCACCATCCTGCAGAAAACTTTAGCCGGCACTGATAGCAGTGTTATGGCTCGGTATATTAGCTGGGTCAAGTTTATCCCCCTTTTTGTGCACAGGGGTAATAAGGCCTTTGCTCCACTCAACTGGTGTCTTGCCTTGTGTAAAAGCAGTGTTGATGATCTTCAGCAAGATCTGTGCCATTGCTGGACCACCAGCTTTCAGTGTTTCAGCTGCTATGTTATCAAATCCAGTTGCTTTGTTATTCTTTAGAGCCTTGATCGCAGCTTTAACCTCTTCTATGGTAAAAGGTGAAGTCTGGTTTTCAGTAGGAGGTTCAGGTATATTGCGAAGTGTGTTGGTGTCTCTCGGGAACTCTGTATTAAGATGGGTGCTGAAATGTTCTTTCCAACAATCCAAAACATCTCCTGGAGCAGTCTTGAGGATCCCCTCTTTGTTCTTGGCTGCTGGCTGTATCTTCTCCTTCTCACCAGCTAGTTTTCTTACTTTCTTAAATAGCTCATGGCTGTCATTTCGTGCCTGTGCTGCCTCCATTTCCTCTACTTCTTTCTTGAGAGTCTCCCTCTTCCACTTTTTGACTTCATATTTAACCTTTTTGTTAAGGCGCCGATACTTCATAATATTATGATTATTATGAGGGGAGTTCAGTTTAGTTACCCTAGCCTTCCTTCTGAGTTCACAAGCATCTCTCACAATCATGTTCTGGGAGATGTTTCACTTGTTTCCCTCTCCTGATGCCAACAACTTGCTTGGTAGTCTCATTGGTTGCATTCATGAACTTCAACCAGAGCTCATCTATGTCTGTATCTTCCAGCAGCAACAATGGTTCAAACGCTCCACCAATTCGGGCTTGGAATTCTTCAGCAACAGATGGGTTTTTAAACCTGCCCACATCATATGACTTCTGTACGCTCTTTATTCTTCTAGCTTTTGGTGGCTGAAACTGTACATTGGCTAATACAAGGTTGTGATCTGACCCAATGTCAGCAGAACAGAACGACCTACTATTTTTGACGCTCTTTAAGTCATCTTGGTACACCAAGATAAAGTCAATCTGGTTCTTATATAGGCCACCTGGCGAAGTCCAAGTTGCTCTTCGACAGTCCTTATGTTGGAAGTATGTGTTACTGACTGCTAGCCTATGGATCATACAGAACTCCATTAGCTTTTCTCCTCTGCTATTCATCACTCAAAGACCAAACTTGCCTAAGGCAGGTGCCCATGTTTTATAGTCTGATCCTATCTTGGCATTAAAGTCCCCCATAATTATCAACTTCTCTTTCTTTGGGATTTTTTGGATATGTAGTTGAAGCAGATCATAAAATTCATCACTCTCTTGATCAACTAATAGTCGTTATTTTCCCGCTTAAAGACATTTTCAAGCCCCACCTTTTTTAGGGAAGTTCTAAATTAGTATTATCTTTCAAATGCAGTTGGAATTTAACTTTTTCATTTTTTGGGCCTGCAAATGGGACATAGTACCTTTAAATCATTAGAGAAAGAAGACGATTCGTTGTGTCGTTATCGACTCTTAATCTTCGTCTAACTTCAGTTTCCCCCCTCCCTTTTTACGTTTCATTAAATCATTAGAGAAAGAAGACGATTCGTTGTACCGTTCTCGACTCTTAATCCTTGTCTAAATTCAGTTCCCTCCCCTCCGGCGCAAAGCGCGGAAGCTTCGACGTTTCATTAAATTATTAGAAAAAGAAGACGATTCGTTGTACGGCTCTCGAAAATAATCCTCGTCTGAATTTATTTTCCCCTCCCGCGCGAGGCGCGGAAGCTTTTACGTTTCAATAAATCATTAGCGAAAGAAGACGATTCTTTGTACCGTTATGACTTTTAATCCTCGTCTAAATTCAGTTCCCCCCTCCCTTCCTACGCGAGCGCGGAAGCTTTTACGTTTCATTAAATCATTAGAGAAAGAAGACGATTCGTTGTACCGTTCTCGACTCTTAATTCTGTTTGAATTCCAAAAATGTTCTTTGTCTACTCCCTTTTCTTTCTACGTCCTCTACCTTTTTACTCCTTTTTGGGGGACCACCTCACCCCCCCCCCCACCCCCCCCCCCCTGGCTACGCGCCGCGGTCAGATGAACATAATTATGTTGATACCTTGTCCGCCCCCGGAAGCTCAGGAGTTTAAGGCAATAATTTACGGTCAGATTAGCATTCAGGGGTCCGCCTTAGGGCTCTAGGTAGGGTCCAGGGGGCAGAGCCCCGGAAGTTCAGGTCTTTTAGGCATTTAATTACGGTCAGATGACCATTATTTTGATACCTAATTGTGACACTGGCAGGTCACTAATTGGCGTGGGGTTCCTCTTTTCCTTTTTTCTTTCCCTTTCCTTCCTTCTCTTTTATTTTATGATTGGGGGGGGGGGGGGAGGTAACAGCCTGGGAGGCAAGTCCTCCCCCCCCCCCGATCTCCTTCTTCCCTCTTTTCATATTTTCTTCCTCTTCTTTTTTCCATTTCTCTCCTCTTTCCCTTTCCCTTCTTTTCCTTCTCTCTCTCTCTCCTTTTTTTTGTTTAGGCGGGGGGGGGGCAAGGCCCGCTCGGCCCCCCTGGATCCGCGCCTGCCCCCCCCCCCTCTATCAGTATGCCACTGGGGAGAAGCACATTGTTTTGATGGGAGGTAATGTGTCCGGACACTTAACAAAAATGAATCCACCTCTTTTGCCCTTGGATTTAACGAAATACGGCATGATGCATCAAAATATTATATTTATCCTTTATTGCCTGCCATATTTCTTTAAATATTTATGAAATTTTGCGTGTAAACTAATTACCGTTTTAAATCAACTGTCCGGATGGTAACCCGTTCGGCCGCGGACACACAACTTCTGGGTAAAACAAAATATCACTTGAATGGTTTTCGGGGAAGGGGTGATCGACCATTAATTGATTTTGTATTGTATATATAACATGGGAAAAATCGTTGTATAGCGCTTCATTCACTTTCGGTCTCATTATCATGTGGATGGATGGATGTGATGGTTATTTTAACTGACTGCTAAGAAAGCATAAATGCTTGTAAGTAAGCAACCTGACGGATGATGGCTTAAGGTCTTCTCCGAGGGACCTGGTAGTGAGGATTAATGCCTTAATACCAAAGGGCAACAAAGCATGAGGGTTCTTATCTCTGCCAAGTGTGTAAAATTGTCTCTCTCCATTCTCGGTTACTGAATTTCCAAAACACTTTACACGCACTGGGACGACATATCAATATGTAATAATTATGTGCATTGTAGAAATAATAGTTTGTTTTCATCGTTATCATCATTTCCCTCAGGCCTGATTTAAATATATCCTTCATTTTTTCCATGGAAATAAGTCCTTTGAATTTGATACAGAATTTACTTACATTTGACAGTCATGCAAAGGGGTGGAGAAAATAAATTAGGTTAACAGCAGTGTTTCTGACAGGTCTAAGATAGGACATTAGTTCAATGTGAATGTTGGAAGATAGGAAAGCTTAAATATAATACCGACAAATTTGTTGAACAAACCGAAATAGGCAGTTCTTTTACCTACATGTATTTTTTACAAAATGGCCAGCATTTGACATTACCCAATGTGGGCACAAACTATTACAAGCTGGTTGGATGCATTTTCTGCTCAGTATTTTTTTCTTTATTTTACCATCTGATTAAAAGCAATAAACTTTTGCCACCGATAATTAGTGGTATCTCTCAACCTTTCGTGCCATCTTCGAAATGTCATTTGGATCTGAACTGATTTTGTTTTCTGTCAAATGATGGGCAGTTTTATTACAAACTAGGTAAAATTTTAAAAGCTGAAAAGACCAGCGCTTGACGTTACACAACATGATCAATGTAGGCAATGAAATACCACAAACTGATAGGATTTGGCCTTTTCTATAGCCAGTATTTTTTCTTGATTTATACCTTTGCTATTACATACCATTTGAAATAAAGACAACCTAACTTTATAGTTGGCTAAGTAACATTTGTTCACATGGTCTGCATTATTAGCAGATATCAATTTTAACTGGCTGCTCTTGGGCCACTATCACATTATATTGATTATGATGGATTTTGTGTGTGATTAAAGTCGATACAGGATTGGATTGTCGTGCTTTGCAATTTGCCATGTTTTATTGTTCATCATAGTCTCTCTCTCTCTCTCTCTCTCTCTCTCTCTTTCCCAAATTATGTTTCATTTTAATGAGAGGTTTCACTAACTTTCATCCCAAATCAATCATATCCATTCTATTATTAGGCACTGTAGCTGCATACACTATGAATATGACTGACAAAGAAAGAGGACAAAATATACAGTTCCTCAGGTAGACAAAGGAACATCCCTTCACTGCTATTATGTAAAAATGTGTAGAACAGGTGTCACATGCATATTCACCTTTTTACATAATAGCAATGAAGGGATGTTCCTTTATCTACCTGAGGAACTGTATATTTTGTCCGCTTTCTTTGTCTGTCATGTTCATAGTGATATAGAACCCACCTCTGCAAGCTGAGCCAAACAATGAATAAAAACAAACACTTACTATTCAGCGCCCTTGGATACGCGGAACAAATAGAGATGAATGAAAGGGAAATTGGTGTCTGGTCTGACGTGCATGTGTATTCAGGCATGTCAGTTGTATAGGCCTACGTGATATATATATATATCTACGGATAGAAACATACAACAGGTTCAAGAAAGCATTGATTAGTTGCTGAGCTGAGGTATTTATATACAGGTAAGTCTATATCGAATATGAATTCACTTACAATTTTGATAATTTTCAATATATCACATTATCACCGACTTAGATCTAATTCCATTACTTGTCTCAATAATTGTGGAAATATATATTTTACATTTGTCACACGAGGAATTGTGTGTATATACAGGCCTACCAAAAAGACTAACTATTGAAGGATTCAGACGGACCTTATAGTTGTGTCAAACAAGTTGTTACTTTCATTAGCAGGCCTATATGTAAACATATTTCTCATGATTGTGATCATATTGATTTGAAATAAGTAGATAAAAAAGTTACTCTACATGATCCTTTTCGGACCTTAATTGGGCATAATGCTTAGGTATTAAGATGGTCATCCTTAGTATTTTTTTGCAGCCTGCGTGGGAACTAATTATGCACGACTAGGTATATATTTTTATTTTTACTTTGTTCTACGGGATTTCGAATATTTATTTCATGATTATGATATAGTTTCTGGTTAGTTTATCTCTGTTCCATTTGCTTTATATTTCAGAATAGCCACAAAGAAATTAGGAAATGTACCAACAGCCACCACCCCAAGCCCTAGGGTATCCTCCGCCACAGCAAGGGTACCAACAGCAACCACCCCAAGCCCAAGGGTATCCTCCTCCACAGCAAGGGTACCAACAGAATGCACCTCCTCCCCAACAAGGGTACACTCCACCTCAACAGGGCTCTCCACAACAGCAAGGGTACCAACAAAATGCACCTCCACCTCAACAAGGGTATCCTCCTCCGCAACAGGGGCAAGCTCCACCGCCACCACAACAAGGTTACCAACCAAATGCATCTGTTGCAGCAGCTCCACCACCACCACAACAAGGTTACCAACCAAATGCACCTGTTGCAGCAGCTCCACCACAGCAAGCACCCCCTCCACCACAATCCGGTCAAGTACCGCCGCCACAACAAGGACAAGCACCTTCTCAGCTCCCAAATCCTCCACCAGGTGCTGGTAATGTAGATCTCCCGGGAGGCACTGGCGAAAAGGATGAAAATGGGGTAAGTCTATACACAAAAAATGAGTTATATATTATGATGCATCATTGGGTTATCTTCATATCTCGACGATGTAAAATGAATTTTTAAAATGAAAATGAGCTCCAAACACTATTGCACTCCTGAATATTCATTTTCGAATTAATCAGTCAATGATAATAGATCTTCTTTTTTAACAACAGTAAAAATAAACTTAATTATGTTATTAAATGCACCTGTTTACAGTCCTCCGACATATTTGTTCCGGCGACTCTCCGGGGTTTTTTCCGTCAAAGATTTAAATGATTAGGGTTAGGGTTGCTTGTAATTTCAGATTAGGGTTAGGGTTAATATTAGGGTTATTGAGGTATAGTGATAGGTATTTCATATTCTATCGATTTGATAATTTAGCAGCACTGAACTTCATCTTACATAAATCTTAGCATCCAAATCTAAACTAAATTTCCTGATTTGATTATCATGATTATGATTACAATCGGTATGTACCTTGCAAGTAGTTTAGGACAAATTGAAATATTAGTGAATACATATCGTATGTTTTACTTTACTAGGGCTTCAATAATTCGTTCAAATCGTGTACAGGTGAATGTAATATAAGGTGATTCATTTCTTGATTTTATTTGTTCGTGTCTTCATTGTTTATTTCAGATTGGAGATGAAGATAAGGGCGATATTCCACTCGATAGTATGGAGGCTGTGACGGGATATGATGCTATGGATAGTATGCTCCCACCCCCTCCTGTTTATGAAGAATATGTGCAGCCCCCACCACCAGACTTCACTGCACAGTAAGATACTATTCCTTTTAATGATGATATAATAATAGCTTTCCAAAAGATAATAACATGCAGTTTCCATCAGATGGCTATTATATTTTTGTAAAAATTATTATTGGATTCTGTATCATTTCTGTTGGAAAAAGGAATTTGTATTCATCGAACTCATGTCTGAATAAGGGCTCTTTGTGGAAATTATTATGCCATGAAAAGTGAGGCATATTGTGCCAAATTGCCTTTCATTTGGCATTCCAAAATGTCTTCTAGATTTCGTTTTTTAATTGTAGAACTAGGCGTTGTCATTATACGTGTTAACACTTGAAACGTTAGGTAAAAAAGACCCAACGTCAGGGTAATTCATGTCCAACCATCTTTGGGGCAATTTTATGACCGACTAGACTGACATTTTTCCCCATCACGATCACAGGTCCTGTTACTAAATATTGAGCAAAATAACCCCCGAGTGAGTTGGGCATATCATTATGTAAGCGAAAAGTTGGGAATTGTTTACCCAACGAGTGATTTTTGTTTTCTTCGGTGAAGATTGTGTCCGCTGTTTCTGTCAATAATAATGTATGCAAATCCCTTCTCTCCTCCATCATCAGAATGCCGATGGTGAAAGATGTGGAAGCAAGAGCTGTTTACCCAACGAGTTCTTTTTGTTCCTCAGTGAAGTAAATCCGTTGCTTCTCTCAATAATAATGTATGCAAATCACATCTCTTCTCCATCAGAATGCCGATGGTGAAAGATGAAGAAGCGAGAGAGGCTCTTGTGTCCCATGCTGCAGAGAACTGTTGCTGGGGTACAAAAGCGGCAAAGGAACTGAATTTCTCCAATATCGACCACTCTGCAGCATTTCATGTAAGTATGATGAAATACGGCTCAACGTCACTCCTTGTGGAGTGAAACGAGTCCAGTGAAGAAAAAGATAAGGAGAAAGATAAAATGATAGAGAGAGAGATAGAAGATAGTTATGGGGAGGGGTAGGAGGAGGAGGAGAGGAGGAGAGAAGGAGAGAAGGAAAGGAGGTGGGGAGGCGGAGGAAAGGGGGAGAGGAGGAGAGGAGAAGGGGAGGCGGAGGAGAGGGAGAGAAGTGGCAAATGATATCAACATAATATAATGTATACATATTTATATGTACTGTACATGAGTGTGTGTGTGTGTGTGTGGTAAGGAAATCTCATAAGAGTGAATTCCAAAAAGAGTTCGCATGAAGAAGAAGGCATTTCTACACTTCAGGTCTCATTTGCTGCTGACTTTCAACACTTTTTGTTTAAGTTATATTTCAATATCACCATTAATAATGGGTTTGTAAAAGGTAGGCATAAGAAATGTCTTTTGCAGACCGTACCTCAAACTTTACACAATATTTTTTTTGTTAGTTTTCTATTCAATTACACTTTTTATTAAATGTGTGGATGATTGATGCATTATAAAATGCTTGCAGCTGTTAAATTGAGTGATATTATACAATTCAGCATTGATCGACGTGTAATTTCGAGACCAACAATAATTGTTTTATGAACCACATTATAACAAACTCGTTCCTTTGGCGGAAAAGAACCAAATTAAGATATGACATGACATTTCAAAATGAAGCAGCTTAGTATGATGCAGGTCAAGTACGATTGAATCAATTTCTCATTTGCATTCACACGTGAATAGAATTACAAATGCGTTTTTTTTAATAGCTGGAGTGATGAGCGTTTTGTATAGTCTATGTGCGTACATGAACACACATTATAGTTCACTTCTTTTAACAGTATTCCGGTAATCACATTACTGTTTTTCCGTAAAGAAATCAGCATCCCAGGTGGAAAGAGTTCCTCTTTTAGTTTCGTTATTTCGTTTGCAAAATATTATTTAAACTAGATGATTGAAGGCATCTTTATCATGTCCATCTTTACCAAAGAAATTAAAATATAATTCCGAAGTTGAACAATAATCATATACGCAACAAGATATAGGTTTAATTATCTTTTGATAGATGGATGCATGTCCAAATACGAGAATCTTGTTTTTTATTGTACATTTTGTTCGTCTAACGTATCTATCCATCACTTTGTACATTTGTTTATACTGTTTTATTCTTTGAGAGCAATTGAATAAAGGCTTTATTTGAGAAAGAATTAGGTCAAAAAATAGTTTAAAATTCATTACATTTGCATAAAACGAAATTGTAGACCTCGATAAAAGGTATGAGACTGAAGACATAGCCATCGTAATATGAAGGTTTCACATATAGGCCATAAGAAACATAGCATCTTCAGTAAGCTTGTAAGGGGAGCTACTGTTAAAAACATTTCCTTATATGGGTAAAATTCCAATAATTTATTTAAAGACAAAATTGGTACCTGGTAGGAATTAATTCTTTGAAATGCTAGAGCGCCGTAATGGCAGCACAGCTAAAGCCGGGGTAATAAACTCCAAGTTTGACTGAGTTTTATCAGTTTTATTATCATTATTAAGATGTTGTTGGTTCATGTTTTAAAAAATGATTTACAAAATATTTTTGGATTATCAGGGTATCATTAATATTCAATCAGTGCCTGTAATTTTATACCTTTATAACCATAATGACATAAACGTCCGAGTGTTGTTATTTTATTTTATTGACTTGTGATTGCAACTTGTTTTCCTTTCAGTACGTTTTGGAAACTTTCTCTGAAAGCAGGAAAACTAACTGGGCTTCAGAACCTTATGTTGGTAAGTATTGAGGTAAAGAATGACAGGGCAGTATGAGAACAAGCGAGAGAGAGAGAGAGAGAGAGAGGGGAAAGAGAGAGAGAGAGAGAAGGGGAAAGATAGAGAGAGAGAGAGAGAGATAGAGGGAGAGAGACTGGATCAGAAAGAGACGGGAGGGATGGAATATACGAGAAACAGGAAAGACGATTATAAGTTGAAAGGGACCAGCAATCAAAGAGAGAAGGTAAGAGAGAACTATACAAAATACAGAATGGGACAGAGACAGGACTCACATATGAGGAGATAGCGAGATATAGATAGACGGTGAGATAGTGAGAGAGAGAGAGAGAGAGAGAGAGATAAAAGGAAAGAGAAAAGAGAGGGAACAAACGGGGGAGATATTATTGGCGTTAAGAGGGGGGGGGGTAGAAATCATGTTCCTTCCTAAAAGAGAGATAGAGATATAAAAATTAATATATACATATTTACATGTATAATTTTATAGTACAATTTCGAGTATTGTAATCATATGACCAGAAACCTTTTTTTTTTGCAGAAAATACACAAGGCTTTTCTTTTCAAGCCCTGAAAGAAAACATTCATTGGAATTATGACCATGTTTTTTTTTCTCCTTTCGTTTTGATAGGTCAGTCGATTGATAGTCCATACAATGGACCAGCTCCAGTACCATGGAGTATTACTGTTCAGAACCCTCCAATGTTTCAGGATACTGTTATCTATCAGGAGGTGCCACACACAGCTACAGTCAAAGTGAGCAAAATACAAATAATATCGAACTCCAATATACACCCGTCATGTATAATAAATCATAAACTTATAGCTGACTATTGAAATCCCCTTTTGATTATATCGATTTAAATTATTTTTGCAGCAGATTATTCTTCTTCGGTCTTTTAATAATGCAATTATATTTTTTTTTTTCAAATTAAGAAAATGTAATGGAAAATTATTAAAAATTCTGTGTGTGAACACAAATATCATGTAAATTCATATAAGCCCTCGCAACGTATAGGGCTGAACAAATTCATTTGTTCTAATACAATGGATAATTGTTAATCCCTTCTATTTTATTAATTTGAAGATTAAAGCAATATTACTATTAAGGTCTTATCAAAATCGTTTAATTTTGAAATTTGTTCAGATTATGCATGTATATTTCTGTAAATGGAACTACAATTTCAGTGATTTTTGCTTTATTTTGGAACAGCCCTGTCATGATTGCCGAGCCACTGGATATCGTCGCTGCCATAACTGTTATGGCAGAGGAACGGTAAGCTCTCGTTTCTTTGAGCTGCACTTTTCATGATTTTTTTTTCTCTCTCTATGTTTAAGTAAAGGGCCTTTTCTTTCTATGTTCAAGTAAAGACTTTTTTCTTTTCTTTTTTAAGTTCAAGAATTTGTTTCCCTTCATGTTCAGGTAATTTTGTTGTTTTCTTTATGTTCAAGTAAACACTTACATAGCCAGTGTGCTGTGAAAACGCAAATTTTATTTTCAAGCACCATTCTTTTTTAAATTCCTATCTACAATTAATGAATAAGTAAAATAGACTAAGAATAAGGAAACCAGACAGAATCAGAGAAACAAATTTATTCACAGCCGCCATTTATTTGTTTGACTTCGATGAGTAAAATAGTCCGAAACTGCAATTTTCTTAGGTAATTATCTAATTCTTGTAAGTTAGCTCAAGAGCTTAAAGTTAAAAACATATTTGTACCCAGTTTTCCCCGAATTTCATTACAGAAATAATGAACCTTTTATTCATCAACCTACCTCAATATAGTCAAGCTTTATACTGCATATAATACTGTCATTTACAGTAGTATGTAGTATGCTACCGATGTAATGGCGTTTTCATCACCATAAACCAAATGTAGGAAAGAGGATTATATTATCTAAAAACAATACATTTCGTTGAAAATCCTGTTTATCTTTTTCATATTTTATTATCAGACTCGATGTAATTATTGCGACGGACGTGGTCGGCGAGCTGTGAGTCGATATGATGGAGATCGTCACTATACGGATTATGAACACTGCTCGTGGTGTGGTGGCGACGGACGAAGAAGGTTAGTAACTATTATTCGTCATTTGAAGGGAAAATCCGAAATATGTGTATTGCGTAATGCCCTTTGCGCACAAGGCGTTATTTCAATGCCTGACGTAAGACTGCGTCATTGCCTGACGTAAGGTGCGGTCTTTGGAGCGTCATGAGAGCGTGACATCGTGCAAAAACATACAATAATTTCAAAATGAACAGTGTATACATTGTGTTAAATGATTGGCGCATGCGTGGACTTGATTGGCGCAGATAATAACGACGCCTTGGCATAACAGACTTTAACAGAAACAAAAATTGAAATCGATTTTTATCATCATTATTTTTATGGTCAATTTCGAGATCTCCGTAAGATATTCGTACATGAACATAAAAATGATGAGGACTGAGATTATTGACTTTGGCGTGTGTAATGTCTGAACATCAATTATATACTTTGACTGCTATTTAAAAAAAAAATTAATGGTTTACATATGAGAAATAATTGATACTTATCTTCATTTTTCCTGAATAAAAATCCTTCAAGATGGAAATTAGATTCTTGTGTATGATGTTTCATCCCTTTCCATGTATACATCTCTAGCAATAATTTACATCTTATTTGATATAATTAACAAGCGATTTTATCATGTGAATTTAACAGATTGAATACACAATATGAGATTTGCAATTAATTGTAAACACCTTTTAATCCAATCTTTACCTCATGTGATTTCACTTTTTAAAAAATTAAAAATTATAGATGCTCGAGATGTACTGGTACAGGACGCATAGTATGTATTACCTGCAACGCAAATGGACAACTCAAATGTTACATACGACTTACAGTTGAGTGGTAAGTTTCATAATACTGTGTGTTCTGCACTCCTAAACGTTAATGAAACTATTATATTTTGCTGCTTTAAACTTTTCATCATATCATTTTTACGGAGCGACGTACATACTTGTTTGACTAAGCTATTGCATTAAGTCATGCAATGTTCCTCAAAATAAAAACATTCGAAAAAAAGTGATTGTTATATAAAAGAGGCGACTTAATACTCTATTTGAATCGTTTTTTGATAACAAATCTGAATACTTAAGTTGAGTGTTGTCAAATAAATACACTGTTCAATAACGATATTGAGATAAAATTTGCTAGTTTGGTTAAAAGATTGACATTCAAAATTTTAATTGCTTTCAATCCAGTACATTATTTAAAAAAATGATAGGTGGAGAATAATAACTATTATGTACTTCCACGGTTACCAACCGAGTTTGCTCTAAACGGAGCAGCTGCAATGATTCTCACTACTGCTGGTAAATTAAAAGGTAATCAATAGTCCCCATTTCAAATCAGGGTATCATGCTTTTTATTCTGAAACGCTGGTGGAATATAAACAATATTTTAGCATCGTATAATAAATAGGGGGCTTCCTTGGAAAGCAGGCCATTAATTTGATTTTTATGGCTTGAATGAAACTACCCTACTGAAATAAAACTTAATAAATATAAATAAATAAATCAATATATTTCAAGATTCCTCTGGTATTATGTAGGCCCTATTGATAATATTTTTTTAATTTTTTTTCTGTGTTAGGAAAAATCACGTTGAAGATCACATCGTGGAGCGTACGAACCTTCCTGATGAGTTAGTCCGTGGAGTCTCCGGTGAGCAGGTGTTTCAAGAGGAACATCCGAAGGTGGGATAAAAATAATTATCATAATTTTCAAGAAACTTTCAAATTCCTTTAGCAAGAGTCATTTATTTTTACTGCTTAACAATTGGTGTGAATTTGAATAGAAACTGTTTCAATGTTTGTTTCACCATTACCAGAACTCCACCCTATCTTTAAGAAGAGTTGGGTAAAACAACAATTAAGTTGGACGTGGGGGCATGCATCTTTGTTGGGTAAAATTCCGCCCAACAGTAGATAAATATTACACAACATTGGTATGTACTACCCAATATGCATGTTCCCATAATTATGGGTAAAATTTTACCCAAGTCTTACGTGAGAATGTGTGATATGGAAGATAATATTGACACCGAGATAAGTACGGTGGTTATGATCTAAAGGCTAGGTGAGGATTAGCAGTGTTAATGACGTCAAGATGATGGTAATAAACACAAAATTGGCACTGTAAGTCGATGATCGTTGGTCTATGCAGACATTTAAAAAAATATATATCATTTATTTATTGATGTATAAAACTGATTACCATCCTAGGCTGGAGATTCAAGTTAGAGCAAATTAAAATTTTACTTTACAAAATGTTTACGAACATAATTTTTTCATATTATTAAACCAATACAGTTTATACATCTGTAGCATATCGTGAAGAAAAACACTGCACAAAAGAGGTTCCAATTAGTAAACGAATAGAGTAATTTCAATTTTAAGCGAAGTGTCACTCCATAATTTATTATCGTTGATGTAGATTTTTCAAGGAAAGTGTTATGATGTTGACATAATGCATTCAATAAAACCAAGTTAATCTTCCCCTTGAACCAGTTACTGAATCATACATACCTTTTACCTCCATTTTCTTTTGGAGATCTTTGACAACATATTTCATGTACAGTTATCTCGTCTCTTTTTTCATGTTAGGTGTGGCCTATTAAAGGATTTCCAATCAACGATGTTAACACAGGTTCTAGCATGCTGGTTCAGCGTCATACCTTAGCGTACAACCGAGAGAGACTTCATATGCAGGTTTGCTTGAATAATGAAGACAGACTAATTAAACTTTTAATTATGACATTATGTTCCGCCGTAAATGTGCTCGGAATTAAAATGATATTTCAGCTGAAAATTTTTAAATATTAATTACTTTTTTTAATATTTACTCCTTGGTTTTATTGTCAAATAGATATTGCTTTTTTTTAATATGCCAAATAATAATATATTTCACGAACTCAAAGTGTATAAAAACGTTCTTGGAATAATGGCAGATGATTGGATTTTATTTGTTTATTTTTCTTTTTACTAAAGGGAACAGTTTTTGTGGTCATAAAAAAACAAGACAAAACAATCAGACGGTCTTCCAAATATTAGGCGGTATAGTAACATGGGTATTGTAAACGAAGGCAAAATCTAAAAATCATCCTTTGGTTTACTCTGTTGCTACTAGTCCATTTTCTCGTTATACCTCATTAATTTGTCTGTCCTTTTTTTTTCATTTGTCTTTGCAGCGTCATCAGATTCGCGTTATACCTGTAGCTGAGGCTAAGTGTACCTTCAAAGATGAAACTTTCACCTACTTCGTGTATGGCTTTGAGAGGAAAGTACATGCACCAGAGTACCCTCAGCAATGCTGCTGGGGATGTAGCATCTTGTAAAGAAAAACACTGTGAAAAAGAGGTTTCAATTAGTAAATGAATAGTACAACAGTCAAACTGTCTAAATGGCCACCTCTGTATAAAGACCAAGGCCCGTATTCTGAAGTCAGGTTTAGTTAAACCCGGGTTTAAGTCTAGTCTAAACTTAAACCCAGGTTTAAAGTTAAGCCAAGGTTTAACCATGGAGATGTAGTCTGCTTTTACTGCACATGCTCAGTACAGCTCACCCATCTTCCAGATGTTTACAGTGGCAATGTATTTTGTCGCCTTCGAGAAAGATATGTGTGTAGTATGTTGTAGAACCTGTCTAGAAAGGCGACCTGTATACAGTGGCCACTTTTTACGTTTCCCTTGGGTAGCCTCAATAGACAGGGTTGGGCCTTATTCATTTATAAAGACAAATGCTGAAAAATTAATTAACACAATACAGCTCTGATACAATAAGATACCTGATTTAACAAGCTAAGGTACAATGATTATCTTTCTTAAATACAATGTATCTTGAAACTTAATTTGGTCATTAATGATCGAATTCAATGAAATGAATGAATGAAATTGGCATACCTGATATAACAAGCTAAGGTACAATGATTATCTTTCTTAAATACAATGTATCTTGAAACTTAATTTGGTCATAAATGATCGAATTCAATGAAATGAATGAATGAAATTGGCATGGTCCTATCCTCGTTGTATATAACGAGTTTCAACGGTACATGTTTTTAATTGTGAAAGACCAAGCCTTCTCTGTACTATTGCAATGCAATATCGAGTGTTTAAATATAATATGTTCTTGGCTTGATGACAATCGTTGCCAAAATTAAATCTTAATCTTTATATCCATTTTCAACTCCATTTGTCCTAAATTGTTGAAACTCGGTTGTTATTTTGAGTTGAATGTTGCATGTCTTCCTATCAAGCAATTTTTATTGCTATGAAACCGTCCTACTATTTGTTGCTAAATTATGAATATTATATCATTATTTTATCATTTTATATTCTCTGAGCTTCTTATGTAAATATGTTGTCTGAGTCTATTCCATTTCTTTTATTATTGTGCATATCATGACATTCATCTTCCGTCCAGCCGATTGTCTTTCAGAATGATTTTGAAAAGTTTATTCTATATTTTCTTTTGTATTTTCATAACATTTGTATAAAAAGTTTTTATATTTGAATAAAATTAGATAATTTACAAAATTATGCTTATATCACTTTGTTTTCTAATTACATAATGATTATAAGCGCCTTTTTTAATTCCAAAAAATATTTGACTGATAATGATCATTTTATCATCACCATCATTTTTATCATCAGCTTTATCTCCTCAACGATCATGAAGATTATCGTCATTATTGTCATTGCGATTATCATCATCATCATCATCGCCTATGTCATCATCACCATCACCATCACCATCATCATCATCATCCCCACCACCATCATCATCATCATTATCATCATCATCATATCATCATCATCATCATCATCTCATCATCATCATCATCACCATTATCATCACCATCATCACCATTATCATCATCATTATCATCATCATCATCATCATCGTATCCACGCAGAGGAATATACATTTCAATGATGGTGTTGGCCTAAAATATAGAGACTTGCTGAAAATGAGATTTATATCACTATTCCTCAAACCCTGTAGATCGAAGCTTGTAGTACTATTTTCAGTGATTGTCGTATTTATTGTACATCTTATATGTTTCTAAATCGGTTAATTAAGCAAAGTCTATCATTGTGGATGATCCATCAAGATGTTACACGACAAAAAAAAGAGTGGTTATTCTTATTTTCAAATCTAGAACTTGATTCGATTGATGTGAAAGTGCCAAGACTTAGATGTCTCATTATCAATAAAAGATGGTACAAAAAACATATTGCTACACATGTCAGTTGTTCTTGGTGTTGTCCCAGAGTGAGTGTAGTTTTTCAGTATCAACATTATTAAATCCGTAAGTAAGCTATCATATTTCAATTTTTAATTGCAATTTAATTTTTGCCCAATGGAAATTCGTTTTCACAAATCATTTTACATATAAATTTACAATACATAAATAGATATCATAACGTACATACATACATCTAGATTCCGTAACACAATTATAAAGATGCCCTTCTTTGTACACAACATAAACAAACAAATTATTGAGTTCTTCATTGGCTTGCATAATTGCGTAGATAGAAAATAAATGAATATGTGACTTGACCCGGGAAAATAATTTTAACAATAAGTGAGATAGGAAGGGAGGACACAAATTTGAATAGTACCTTTCTACATAATATTATCCTACCCAGCGCATAATCACCCCCATCTCTTTAATTCATATAAACGAATTTTTATCATATTTTTTGTTCAAGAGTTAATTATCATTCGCTATTTGGCAACTTGTTTCATAATTAATTGAAAATAGGTCCATTTACACTGCGGTCCAAGGATGCAACTGCACCCTTGTTCGCAATAGCGATGTTTCGTGGATTGATGGTAGTGTAAATGGCCCCGATGTATATTTCTATTATTTGTTTAATGTCCATCCGATATAGACCAGTTCGTAGTTAGCACATAGTACAAATGACCCAAAATATCTACAGATCTTTACACATGGAGTAGTCCCATTCTGTGCACTTTAAAATAATCACTGCCGAAGTCATGGACATGCTTTTCATGAATACCTTCTGTTTACCATCTTGTGAAGAATACTTCTTCCCGTGTTCCATAATGTACCGTCGGTGCTTAAATGAACAATAACTTTCACGAGCACATAATTATTATCCAGTATTCGTCTCATGCTGCCACACGACCCCCTCTTCCCTCTCTCTCTCTCTCTCTCTCTCCCACACACACACACACACACACGCACACACGCACACCCTCTCTCTCTGTCCCTCTATCTCTATCTCTCAATCACCCACTCCCCCTCCATCCTTCATGCTGCCACACAACCCCCTCTTCCCCCTCTCTCTCTTGTTCTCTCTCTCTCTCTCTCTCAACACAAACACACACACACACACACACCACACACACACTCACTCTCTCTCTCTCTCTTTCTTTCTCTCCGTTCCTCTCTCTCTATTTCTCAATCACTCACTCCATCCCTCCCACAGGCTGCCCACAACGTCATCTTCTCTCTCTCTCTCTCTCTCTCTCTCTCTCACATACAAACACACACACACATACACACTCTTTCTCTCTATCCGTCTCTCTCTATCTCTCAATCACCCACTCCCCCTCCATCCCTCATGCTGCCACACAACCCCCTCTTCCCTCTCTCTCTCTCTCTCTCTCTCACACACACACACACACACCTCTCTCTCTCTCTCTCAAACACACACACACACACACACACTCTCTCTTTCTTTCTCTCCGTTCCTCTCTCTCTATCTCTCAATCACTCACTCCATCCCTCCCACATGCTGCCACACAACGCCCTCTTCTCTCTCTCTCACAGCTACACACACACACACACACACAAAAACTCTTTCTCTCTGTCCCTCTCTCTATCTCTCAATCACCCACTCCCCCTCCATTCCTCATGCTGCCACACAACCCACTCTTCCCTCTCTCTCTTGTTCTCTCTCTCTCTCTCTCTCTCTCTCTCAACACACACACACTCTCTCTCTTTCTTTCTCTCCGTTCCTCTCTCTCTATCTCTCAATCACTCACTCCATCCCTCCCACACCCTCTCTCTCTCACACACACACACACACACACACACCCACACACTCTCTCCCTCTCTCTCTCTGTCCCTCTCTCTCTATCTTTCAATCGCCCACTCCCTCCCTCCCTCATGCTGTCACACGACCTCCTCTTCCCTCTCTCTCTTGCTCTCTCTCTCTCTCTCTCTTTCAACACACACACACACACTCTCTCTAACTTTCTTTCTCTCCGTTCCTCTCTCTCTCTCTATCTCGCAATCACTCACTCCATCCCTCTCTCTCTCTCTCTCTCTTTCTCTCTCTCCCATGAGTCCCTATCCTTCAATACTCGTCTTTCCTGCACCTCAGCTTTTACAGTATTTACCCGTTCTTTAGCTTCATGAGTCCATTTTCACATAGTACAATCACCACATATTGATTTATCTGAGTATCTACTTTTTAATTAAGTCCCATAATTGATATACAATATGATATTGGCCTAGTGACATAATAAAGTTTCTTTCCTTTGAAATCAAATTAACAAAAAAAAATAACTAACATAAATGTTGGTTAATTCACAATTATTTTCATGTCAAATCATCGTAAGCGACGCATAATCTTCTTGGTCGCTAACAAAAACTTATATACCACTCCAAACTCAGCATTTTTAGGAGTTTTACATATTCTCTGCAAAGTCAACTAAAATATAATCAAATCTAAATGAAAAAACGAAAGATATCATACTTATGGCTGAGGGCTTAAAATAATCTTTACAAAATATGATTTAATTTATGTCTTATTCATATTCGTGATGATCATTCGAATAAGTTTTATAGAGAGGTTTTGGATTGTTGTTGAAAGTTTTCCATATTGGGTTTGGATAATGATAATCAGATTTATCCAGATTTGTTGGCAAAACGTTGTTTGGTAACGTAGCTGCTTGATGTAGATAACGACGATGAGCATAACTGCCTTGATAGGGGGGTTGGACCCCGTTCAGACGTATCCTTGATCCTTGGATTTACACGTTATGTTATTTAGAATGCTCCCAAATGAGCTTATTTTGTTTATAAGTAAACCGGCTGAAATTGCCCCACTTCTAAGTCTTAAATTAGTACCGTCTTTGTTTCTACTTAAAATATCATGCAAGAAATGTCATTATGCTTTCTATTTCAAGTGAAATCGAAAAATTGCTGCTAAAATGAACAAATATGCTAATGCTACTACCTTATCCCCTTTCTGCAAATCAACGATAAGCATTAATATTTTTTGATTTAGTAATAGATTCCTTTTCTTCTCACTGTAACGTATTAAAGATCTGGTACTGATAGACAATACATTTCAACAAAACTTACACTGAATGTTCAAGATTACGGATACATGACATGTGCCAAACGATGTTGGTAGAAAAATGTATACTGGCTGAGTAATGAGCATAGAAAAGATAAGGAAATCAAGGTAAGTAGACCCGACACCATTGTGCTTAACACAGATCACTATGTGCAAATGAGAGTTGTGGTTTTTTTATTGAAGATGATTCCACAAAGATTTTGTGAGGTTGTTTATTATTTTACTGGTTCAAACAATCAATCTACTGCAAGATAATCAATCCAGAATAAATTATAACCATGTTCTCACGACAAAACGATGCCCACACCGAGCTCAAGATTAGCTTTAAAATGAATTAAAATGAATTAAAATACAATACATTCGAACAAAAAAGTCATAAACCAGCCTTTTATCTATTTATGAAAAGTTTGGGTAATTTCAGGGCCGCTCTGTTATTTATGGAATGATCATCATATCTCCACCACCACCAATATCATTATCATCCCCACCACCATCATCATCATCATCATCATCATCATCACCAGCCATTTCTTCCATCATATCCATTCCTTCCATCATATCCACCATTCCCGTCTCTATCACCTCCTGCCAATCCTCACTGTCCCCACACAGCAAATACTTGCTGGCCGACAGAAACCTCTTGAAGAACTCCATCTTGGCCGACCTTGTCCATTTTAGGAAGGCACTCTTTGACCATCGCGGGACAGATAGCATCAGGGATGCCCATGCCATCCAGTTTCCCCATCATTTCCATGTCCGATGTAGCATTAGCTGTTTGGTTCATCGAAGAAGACATATTCATTCCTCCATCAGTGGTACTCATTTTGTCATCCATCATGTCCATTGATTCCATGTCAATCCCGTAGTTAATCAGATACCTAATAGCATGGTGTATGGCCTTCGTACGATAGATCCCAGACGCGTTTTCCATGTATACCATAACAGCAGGAAGTAGAAGACTGGGTGCTGTCTGAGCATTAACAACGGATTCGTTCGTCGATCTTTTCAGCTTCGCCAAGATTGATTTAAGCACGTCCATTGTCATATTCATATCACCGTCAGACATTGACATGTTGGTCATATTCATAACATACATGGAAATCATCATCGGGTCCGTCATCGAATCATTTTGACAGTACTGTGAGTCCATGATTGTTGATGGGTCCAAAACTCGGCATGGGTGAAGATTCATTCGATTCGCTCATCGGCATCCATGTTCATCGTGTCATTTCATCATCTGAGACATGGTAGAATTATCCATCATTGACATCATGCCATTGGTCCATGCCCTTCATCATTATGTTGTCAGCAAGGTATGGAAGGATGTGCATCAAAATGTCTTTACCCACATATCCGTCGAAAAGAGATTCAAACAGACAGGATAAAAGCAACGCCGCTTTCCTTCTTTATACATGTCCCTTGTGTTCCTCATGAGGTACAGTATTTCAAACGATTTGTCACCTTCATGGAGTAGCCCTCTGACAAATTTGGCGGTATCGTTAGCCAGCAAAGCCGTAAGACTTTCATGAAGGCACTTCACTAGCTTTTTGGTCATCAAGCCATTCATGCTAGACAACAAGCTCTTTTCCAATGATGGACATACCATTTCGGGGCTATTTTTCTCCACTGGACATCGAGGCTGGCATCGATTCATTGGAGATTCATTTCCAGCTCCATTACGAAGCCATCAACATCATAACGAGTGCCCTCTTTCATAAACAACGTGGACATGACCTTCATTAGGAATCCTCTCATGTACATGAGCTCGGTGTCGGTTATGTTATGATCCCCTATATTCTTCAGCGGCAACTTCTGGTCGGAAAAGATGACACACTATCGCCGAATGTGTAAAAATAGTGGCCAGAGGTTATCATGGACATGTTCTGGTTGAGCAACGATTCTAGAGATAAGGTGGAACCCATCATAGCAGAATCGTTCATTGCCATCATGGAAGGATCGTTCATTGCCATCATAGAATCCATCGACATATTCCTCATCGATCTGTCGGATTCCTTCAACAGGTAGACCAGAGAGCTCAGGTATTTATCTGGATTGAGGTTTTCTTGAAACATAGAGTGCAACAGGCATGTCAGAAACAATGGCTTCACTGATTTCAGCTTGTGTGCGCTTGCTTGCAGTGCTTGTATCTTGGGTTTCTTCACGGGTTTTCTTCTTGCTTTTCTTGGACTTTTTCCCCTTTTTCGATTCTTGCTTCTTCCCCTTCTTTGAATTTCCCTTGTTTGACTTCTTTCCTTTACTCGACTTCTTCTTACCGTTGGACTTCTTTTTAGCAGCTGCCTTCTTCTTTGAATTACCTGTTTGGGGCTTCTTTTTACCCTTCTTCTTCTTCTTCTTCTTCTTTTTACCTTTGCTCTTCTTCTTATTCCTATTCCGTTTCGCCTGCCTCTTCAGTCTGTGGAGTAATCCATCACAGTTTTGATCTCTGCATCAGCTTCTGTCAGCTCAAGTTCAGAAAGCGGAACTAGGGCAACATCTGCATTCCGTACCCGACGATCATGCCCTTCATATTCTTCCATGTCATTCTCCACTTCTCTCTTTTGCCTTTCATCGAAGTCATAACCCATCGCCCATCAGCAACTGGTTCACATCCGGGTTCACATCGCCTTTCTTCAAGTAATCGACAGCTCGGCGTTGTACACTCGGTGCGCCCTCGGCCCCTTCGAAGGTTCGGAGGCGCTGCTTCTTCGTTAAAGGCTTCATTTTCTCAGTTCTCGACGGTCCCTGAGCAAGCTGAAGGGGTCTTCTAGGGATAGAATTTTCATTCTCTGAAAGCGTCTTCCCAGAATGGAGGCTGGCTGGAGGTGCAGCAACCGCCGTTCCTGTTTGAGAAAAGAAAACATATATAATTTATATTGGGTTTGATTTTGAAGAAAGAAAAACAGTTTTATTTCTGTACATACAGTTTTTCTAAAACGGTGTTCGGAATTGTTAACTTATTTACTATCCATTTGCATAATTTCTTGTACAATATAAATGACATCACTTTTGTATTTTATGACGGGCATACCGGTGTTTGTTTGTTTGTTTGATTGATTTTATTTCTGCGTTCAAAAATATACAAAATTCAAAGTCAAAGTACAAAATTTCGAACAATAACAAATACAATGAATACAATGTTTACAAAAGTAATTAAATGAAAAATCATGTACAATTATATCATTCGATAAACATGTACGAAGCATACAATAACATAAGAAATATGAAATATTTTCAATAAAATTAGAGAGGTAATTTGGAACGCAGGAGACCACCATCGTGAGCGGTTAGGCTGGAAATGGATGGCGGCCTCGTGTCAGGTGTAATACTGTAAGGTCATCGATGTTTTAAATATGTGTTTTCGATATCTACTTGTTATTATCATAAGTAGGCCTATCCGAGTATGATTTAAAATTTTCAATATACCATGTATGTTCTTATGACAATAAATGCTTTCCTCCCAGAAGTTTAAAACTTCCAACACCCCATGCGGCAGATTATGATAAATTTAGCTTTAAAAATTCGACGTTTTCTCAGAAAGTCATCCTACATGCGATTTTTCGTAAAACGGTAAATAACACGACTGAAATGCCTTCAAAATAAAACAAAAATACTCTACATTAAACAAATAAGAAATATGCATTCTGATCGCAACGAATTCACACACTACACTTTTTTAGGAATTGCAATAATTGTATAAATTACAGAGCTATCCAGTTATTGCACTCCTATCATTATCTAATCATTTGATTTTGAAAGGTTTACTCATATTTCTTTTAAACACCTATTTTTAATTGTGAATGTATTTTTACAAGGTTTAAGACAAATAAAATGTGTTGACGGCAACTTGGGATACCATGGCAGTAGAAAGTCAAGAAAGGCTATCCTGAAAAAATAAACTATGTGAAAATAATGTACACGTTACGGTAATTTTTTTTAGCGTATTTACGTAATATTAATTTTCTTCAACAGGAGAAATGAATAGTGTAATCTTTAAATACAATCATGAACATTTCTCATGTGTAAGTTTTGATGAATAACTTACCAACGAGGAGATAGTGAAGGCAAGTAATCACCAACAGGTTTGCAAAATATTAGGATCTCTCATTCTGACATCAGCAGCATGTCAGATAAAATAATACACCACCCAATTCCAGTAAGACAAGTTGCCGCGTGCTCACCTAGAGCATCGCAATCAAGAATGAAAGTAAACTTGTGATTTGGGTGGATCCAAAAGAGAAATCACAATTTCTTGAACACCCAATTGGGTCATGGTAGCCTTTACTCAATGACAGACTGATTTTGTATTTCATTTCATGCAGACAAGCGTTGCTTAATTAATATAATTAGAAATCGTGTTAACAACCTTGAAACCTTGACCTTTTAAAAAATATTAATCTTCCACATTGTCTAATCTATAGTCTGATATTGA
>JAVYIG010017278.1:0-27035 GCA_035222895.1 Strongylocentrotus droebachiensis
CGGGGGATTTTTAAATAGTTGTAAATAGCCAATTTTGGCAAGATATACAAGGGATAAGAACATTCTTCTATAACTCATTATTATTATCGCTTGATTAATTGATTGACTGATTGAATTTTGTTTATTTAAAAAATTCAAGACATGCAGCTCAAGGCTGATATTGTCTGTTGATACAAAAGCAATATAACAAAATTACATCACACAGCAATAATATAAAGATTGAGAATTTAATGAAGGAAACTAATACAAATATAATAATGATTATTTTTATTGTTATGATTGTTATTATCATTATTATTATTATCATTATTATCTATATTTTATTGTTATTATTGTTACCATTAATTTATGTATTGGTTCATTCACTCAGTTATTAATCTTGTGAAAATTACAGCTACAAAACTGGGGACAGTTGTGTAAAAGGTAGAGAATGAATGAGAATTACAGCAACACAAATGGGGACAGTTGTGTAAGAAGTAGAGAATGAATGAAAATTACAGCAACACAAATGGGACAGTTGTGTAAGAAGTAGAGAATGAATGAAATTTACAGCAACACAAATGGGGACACTTGGGTAAGAAGTAGAGAATGAATGAAATTTACAGCAACACAAATGGGGACAGTTGTGTAAGAAGTAGAGAATGAATGAAAATTACAGCAACACAAATGGGGACAGTTGTGTCAAAACTAGAGAATGAATGAGAATTACAGCAACACAATTGGGGACAGCTGTGTAAGAAGTAGAAAATGAATGAAAAGAACAATCAAGGGACCGCCGGCTGATACTCGGCTGAAAAATATATGGACTCCAGAAGGACTTGCCAGAAGGCGCAGGTGTCTGATAACACCGGTACATACGGTCATTCTGCGGGCATGGGAGATAAGTGTACCTCAAGCTATAAAGTACTGGTATGACCAGGGTTCTTGTTTTCGAAAGTCCAGGGGCAATATTGGTATCATTGAATCTCACGTTGTGTATGGTAAAACTGTGGAAGAAGCGCTTGTAGCCCCAAAGTATGATATTGTGAATTTTGTGTAACGGTTCAGTTTCTTTCTAAAAGCATGCTAAACATAGGCTGAAATTCATCCTGAACTGTTGATCATGCAGGCGTTCTTGGAATCAGTTAAACATACACAATCCTGCTGAAAATCACCTAAACTTACTTAACACAAATATGCACAATTGGGACTCTCTGAAATTTAAGAGAATTTTAAAAGTTAATATTTTGTGTGGGTTGGTATTGCTGTTATCTGATTTTGGCGTGGCGCTTAGTCAGAATTGAATATTTTTTAAACATACATATAGTTTTTATGATATAATAATAATTTGTTTTAGGCACAAGGAAGCTTTATCAGTATTATTGCTGTTCTTCCTGAAGGCCCTACAATTATTACTATCCCAGCAATAAGATTGATAGATTCCTATTTACACCTGGGTGGAGAGTGGCAAATCTGGATTAAAGTCTAGGCAAAGGACGTTGGTGTCGGACTGGGATTCGAACCCTCAACCCTTGGATTGAGAGTCAAGGGGAACCACGCTACCACGACACCTCACAAATTTATATCAAAATTGGAAATGTTCATTTAGTGTAAGCATATACCCGATAATGATTGCAAGGGGACAACAAAAATGAGAGAGTTAACAAAATGTTTTCCACCTTTACCTCACAATGTTTGCCAGTAGGCCTACTTACTCAATCGACCTCTCTTGAATGTAAGGCATACATACTACGTGTGAAGAGGTGTATCGAGTGGCCTCGTTAAAGTTAAAACAAATAACATATTTTTGTTTTGTTGTTTGGTTCTTTCTTATCCCGGGTTCACTGCAACCTGCAATCGGTTTCGGCTTTCATCTAGGCCAGAGAGACACGGGAAGATTTCTTTGGAATCCGATACCGAGATTGCGTTTTGTGCGGGCTTTTTCTCGAAATTAAGGCGTAGCGAATTTCGCTCCTTGACATAGTCGTAAAGACCAATGCGCAGGTCTGTCTCTTCTTTGTATTTCCTCATGAAAGTGAATTTTTCTTAATTTCCTCTTTGTCTAGCATTTCAAGGACTGTGAGCCCTCTCTCGCACGCACATACACACAAACACACGCACACACACGTCCCTCTCTCTCTCTCTCTCTGTATATCACTCTCGCTCTCTCTGTTTGTAATTAATTTAACACATTAATTTACACGCATAACAATTCACACTTTCTCTCCATCTCTCCCCCCTCCTCTTTCTCTCCCGCTCTCTCTCTCCCTCTCACTCGCTCTCTCTCTCTCTCTCACTATCTCTCACTATCTCTTTCCCTCTCTCGCCCCTCTCTCTGTATCTCTATCTCTCTGCCTCTGTTTTTCTTCTTCTAGTATTGCATCTATAGTCCCATTCTCTAATTTATTCTGGTTCCCAAATTATTTTTTTAGCCAAAGCTGATACAAATAATGCAATTTCTTATAAGCAATGTTTAAACAAAATACATATATTATAGCACAGTCAAATCCTGATTTACACGAGCAAAAGTATTAATCTAGAAAAATCAGACGGAATATTTAGTAGAAATAAAAGGAAGGCACAATGGCTTCAGAATCGATCAGTAAGCCAAGCTAACTGCTGGTGGAGTCATTTTTTTATAAGAAATCATGGACTTACAAAGATCGGATCGAACCCTTTTTTTCTTTAGTTGACGTAATTATCAGGGAGGACTCTCAGTAGGTCAGTATAATTGCACGTATACTGATTTAAAATCATGGAGTTACCGAATTCAAAGTATTAAAAAGAAAGCCTGAAAGTTCGAAACCCTTTTTCTTTACTGCACGTGATCATACGAGAAATCATAGTCTTTCAGAAATCCTGTACATTATTTTATAAGATTGAAAATGAAAGCCTCAAAGATTGAAGGCATTTCTCTTTCATTGACGTAATCGTCTTAGAGCACATTGCTTCTTGAAACCGTGCATTGTCTCTAACGTCCAAGTCGCGGTTGGTGAGCTAACCATAGGTTCAATCAGTGGCGTAGCCGAAAGAGGGGGCGGCAGGAGGGGCACATCCCCCCACCCGCCCTCATCGACCCCCTTCAATAATAATAATAATGAAGAGAGAGGGGGGAAAGAGGGCGAAATGGGACGTGAAAAGAAGGTGATACGACCCCCCCCCCCCCTTTCTCACACCTTCCCCCTTATCATAAGCAGTATCAATTCGCATATCATCCGCCGTAAACGTCATCGCAAAGATTTTCAAGAAATTATTGTATTGTGTACAAAACACATGTTAGGATTACTTAAAATCTCAATGGCTATGTTCGCACTTTCCAATAATTAGGTGACGCACAATTAGGCTATTGAAATAGCCTAATATTATTGATTTTTAAAGTTTGTGCGATTTTGTTTGTACGAGACCAGTCCCCCCCCCCCCCCCCCCCCCCTTCCCCTTCTATGCCCAGGCCCTCGCTCCGCCACATGGTCCCATGGGCTAATTAACTATGTCTTCCTGATCAACGTTCTATCAGAACCGATTACACGCCCCTATCATGATTCGGCACTTCATCGTGACAAAGAGAGAGAAGTAAAAGGGGAAGATCCTTACCTCAAAGTGACGTCATAGAGGTCTTTCGAAGAACTGGACTTCTAATCATGGTCAGGGACTTCTTTCTTTGGTTAAGGGACTTGCCATCAGCTCTCCACCACCGACCATCAAGTTGAGACTTGTATACGCTGGGGAATTTCCGAAGATGTTGTCGTTTTTCTGAAATAATAATAATTTGGTTTCGTAGATAATGAACAATCTTAGAGATAGAGCGAACCGTAAGGTGGAAATGAGTTAGGGTTTGGCATGGCAACGGATGTGGAGAGGGTGAAGTTTATGGTCTTGGAATAACTAATATATACCCTTTTAAAGGTTATACAATTATTCTATATTGATGTATTGAATGCCTCCGTATTTGGAGATTTTGAGACTGTAAATATTGCAATGAACTTACTTAATCTCAACTACTTCCGAAAAACCCGGCTCTTACAGTGTATATTAAAGCCAATTTCAATAGAGAGAGAGAGAGAGAGAGAGAGAGAGAGAGAGAGAGAGAAAGAGAGGTAATCGTGGTCACCTGATGAAAACTTGTTTTTGAGGTTAATAGAATAATAGGAAATGTAACAAGTCTAAAAGCAATTGCGGAATATCACAAAACCTCATTGTCATGTCTTTTGAAAACGAAAACACTTGAAAGTTGAAACCACGAGGTTTTAGTTTTATATTATTGGAGGCATCATCGTGATTTGGTTAAAAATATAACGGAATCTTTTGGTAATGTGATTAATTCTGCAACATGACGTAATGATATGAAATGATATCCTCATGTAGCAGAAAGTTTTGTCTGTTGCAAAAGCATAAAACTAATCCATGGGAATTCTGACTATTGCGAATGAATGCCTACATTTACGAACGAATGTATGAATGACAGAATGACTGACTGATTGAAAAAAACATTTAAAAGGCATACATACCAGTTATATATCATTGCATATTTACTTGATAAAATAACGTAAAGAAGTCGACAAAACACAAAAGATTTCAAATTAAAAATGATATTTTTGCAACAAATCTGAATTATGATGCGAAATAGCAATATAAAACAATTCAACTCGCAAAAGTACGTGAGGCTCTTAATACCCCATACAAATTATATCAGGCATAATAATTATAACAAGTGTTATGATAATGGATGAAACCATTTTCTTTAATGTCTGTGACCGAAACTATTAACAAAGAATAATTCATTCAAAACACAATTTGAAGTCACTCGAGAACGGTCATAAAACAGATAGTTGAGCTCAGATCGTGTCACGTGATTTCGTAAATATTCTTCTTTGAATAAACTAAAAATAGAATTCCCATTTCCTTTGATCGTGACTGAAATAAATGATGTTGCTTAAAGCTGATGAAGGTCTTTTCAAATTCATAGATTATTATTTATTTGTGTGCGATGATTTTGCTTGAATCGAGAAAATTCCGGGTATACAGTGATACATAATCGAAGGGCCAGTATTCCATAAAATATCAAGGAAATCAATTTTGAAATGTTTCAACAATCGTAATAATAAAGATGATAATAATAACGATAGATGTAATAATAATGATAATTATTGTAATACTAATAAAAGTAATGATAGTTATAATAATAACAATGATGAGAATTAAAATAATAGAAACAA
Organism: Strongylocentrotus droebachiensis; assembly: GCA_035222895.1. Taxonomy (NCBI): domain Eukaryota; kingdom Metazoa; phylum Echinodermata; class Echinoidea; order Camarodonta; family Strongylocentrotidae; genus Strongylocentrotus; species Strongylocentrotus droebachiensis. Next base: position 5,193 of record JAVYIG010017278.1, read on the forward strand.
AATTGATAACAACATTAATAACAAAACAATGATGATAATGGTATATGATAATAATATTAATATCAACATTCATCAAAATAACAACCAATGCGTATTTTAATCATTGACCATAACAAATCCTGATTAAAAAGAGAGTTACCAAGATATAGATGTGTAGTAAAAGCAACAGGCTGATATAAAACTACTAAGCAAGGCTCTATAAATTCTTTGATTAGGTTAAGTTTGAGATCTGACAACTGGATTGTTTTATTATGTGTGAATTCTGTAATTGTGGTTTCCAGCAAGTTTCCCCGTATCGTATGTATTTCCCAGGGCATCATAATGGTAAACAAACAGTACTAGAAAGTTAATTATTTACATTTTACCAAACTAATAAAGAATATGAACTATTGGAGAAGACGCAGAAGAACATAATACTTCAATAGATTTTTCCTTCCAATCCATACCTAAATCAAAATGTCAATAACTCAACCCAGGATACACGCGCGTAACAGGAGTAAATATCTCGGTTATAATCGGATGGACCATCTAAACTGGATACTAATTGTAAGTCGATATCTCTCATATTTCTCTGTGATTTTCTTCCTCCTCATAATTACTATTTACACTTTAGCCAGAAGGATAAGAGCTAGTGCTGACCGAAACCAAACTCTTGGTTTTCAGGACCACTTAAGACTTGTACGGGGATGTAATCATCACAAATAACATCACATTGCAGGTGAATTAAAACAAAGAGATCGAGAGAAGGAACTAAAATGAAATTGATAGTCTAAAAGGTTGAAATAAAGAGAAAGGGTTTTAAAGAGGAGAAAACGTATCAACCACCTGCATTTATCATCTACAAAACAACTGATGGCTATAAAGAGAAAAGCCCGAGTTTCGAAGCAAGAATTTAGCAGGCGTTGAAGAAGAGGAAACGAAAAACGGTGAAGGGCAATTTCTTTCTCCATATCACTCTAAAGCCTTTTTGAACTTTTTTTTCTTCGTCTTCTAACAGAAACCAAGTTCATAATTGTATTCATCTAAATTCAAAACAAATTGCAAAACTGCTTCGAAGATATACATTTTATTTTAGGTATAATACACTCAACAAAATGTTTACACTTAATCCAGGAAGCTTTATACGCATCAAGATATATTCGAGTTCTGATCATGCGATTTTATTGTGAAAGAAATCGTGTGGAATCGATTGGAAAAGACTGATAACGTAGCAGATAAGTTTCATTGTATACTTTGAAGTTTTTGAATCGTCAAAATGATAGGAAATTGGCCCAGTTTTACTAGTTTTTATCATGCACTGTACACAGAAATGTGTTTAATGGACTACACAACCATGTGGCATGAAAGTTGTGACCCACAACCTTTAGCTTATTACTTGGCATACTTGGAATATGAGGGCATTTGAAGGGTCATCCTTTTCAGAGGCATTTTTTTCAATGATATTCTTCCATACTATTTTAAAATGTCTCAAATCATTTGCCACCTTCCCCAGGGCTCATGCACTGAACCCAGGCATGCAACATTCTCTTTCAAAGGTAATATCGAGTTGTCATGGTAATGGGTACATATTGATAATAAAATGATATGTTTGAATGTGACACGGAATTGTTTATCATGTTTCGGATGTTTGGACCAGCGAAAAATAAAAGAAATCATATCTCGCTGTAGTTTGTTGTAAATTGCATACAGTGAAAGAAACCAGCGACGCGAAAATGCACATGTTGGACTAAGTATTCTGCTTGTAGGGCCTATCACCAGAGTTTCCGATTGTTTCTATGCTTATTACTTTGCTATTAGGCATAATTTATTTAAACGAATCGTTTATACAAGTTATCATCAAATTTATCATTAATTTCTATTTTTCATTTCTCTCAGTGCATACCTGACTTGCAAGATTCTTATTTATGTATTAAATAATTAAGTTATCGGTGTATCTATCTATTGTTTGCTTGATTGATGCATTAATTTATATATGTAATCATTCATTTATTCAATCATTCATTCGTTCATTCATCCATTCATATATTCGTTCATTCGTTTTTGTTCATTCGTTTCATCATTCTTTCTTTCATTCATTTATTCATTCGTTCGTTCATTCATCCATCCATTCATTCATTCATTTATTCGTTCATTCATTCATTCCTTCATTCATTCAATCGATCATTCATTCATTCATTCATTCAGTCATTCAGTCATTCATTTTCGTTCTTTCATTTCATCATCCTTTCTGTCATTTTATTTATTCGTTCATTTATTCATTCATTCATTCATTCTTGCATTCGTTCATTCATTCTTTCATTCATTTATTCATTCAATCATTCATTCATTCATTTATTCAATCATTTATTCATTCATTCATTCATTGTGACGACCATAACTCAGATTTCCTTTAAGCGGATGATCCATGTTGTCTGCTAAATCTGCTACGGAAAACAAGTGATCCCAATGGCAAGGTTGATCAATAGACCGACTCCTAGTAATAATCATGGCCCTATCGGACGCAGTTAATCGAGACCACAAAAATCATCGGAAACCATTAACAGATACTGCCTGAACCTCGTGGCATTCGAGTAAATACGGCAAAATACGTCATTATGTTTTACACTGTTCCCCAAAAAGTTTTAGAAATTCTTATTTTCTTCTTTTCACGAAATGATTGTGAATATTTTATTCTTGATAGATACCGTTAGAACTTTCAATTTCTATTACTCTTTAGATCGATCAATAAAGTTCTGAGAAGATATGAACTTTATCTATCAAGAATATCAACCTGTCACAATCATTCCCTGTTTTCCAACTTTGTGGGTTACACTGTACCTTTAACCCGTATTTATGATAGCAATGTGGTTATGCACAAATGGTTTGCTTCAATGAATTGAAATAAAATAAACTTTACTATTGACTTTGTAGAAGATTAAGTTATTTCCTTGTATCTAATTACCACAGAATCACTTTTCGAAATGTATGGAATTAGTTTACATTAATGATTTCCATAGTTTTCAGACGATATATCACCATAAAGATTCTAAAACATTGTTTAACAAGCCATGACAATATAGTTGTGATTACCTACATGGAAATCAAAACCAACTAAAATGCAAAATCCACACAAATAGAAACATAAATGGCAATGGCAATAGCAAAATAACACAATTAGTCAAATAATAACCTGAAACATAAACAAAGCTGTTTTAAATTGAAATCCGAATACCAACACTAATAGCAGCTCCAAAACGAATCCCAATGGTTCCAATGCAAATACAAGTACACGTATCAAAATCAATAACCAAAACCAGTACCAATACTCATACCAATACCAATACTACTACCAAAAACACCAAACAACACCACAGTAACAAAACAGTTCCAAAATCAATACTATGTATACTTCTGATACCAATACCAAAGCAATTGCCAAAAATATACCAATAGGTTACCTAAATGAAAAAATAACGAATTTCAGTACAAAATCAACTTCTATACCGGCAAATAGGACAAGTGCAATCTCAATAGTTCCAATACCAATACCAAGAGCAATTCTGAATTCCAATAGCCCAAGACCAGTATCAACATTTTTACCGAGACAAATACTGCTACCATTACCAACGCCAATATTACCATTACCAATACCAATACCAAATTCCAATACCCAAGACCAATACCAATACTTTTATCAAGACCAATACCAATATCAGTACCAGTACCAGTACCAGTACCAATACCAATACCAGTACCAATACCAATACCAGTACCAATACCAATGCCAATTCCAATACCAATACCAGTACCAATACCAATGCCACTACCAATACCAATACCAATACCAATACCAGTACCAGTACCAATACCAATACAAGTACAAATACCAATACCAATACTAATACCAATACCAATACCAAATCAGTACCAATACCAAAACCAATACCAGTACCAGTACTAAAACCAGTGGAAAATATGAATACCGATACGAATACCAGTACCAATACTAAAGTCAGTGACAAATATGAATACCAATACCAATACCGATATCAATGATGATACTTTTATCAATAACAATACAAATTCCAATAATGAATCCAGTGGCAAATATAAATACCAATACCAATACCGATATCAATGATGATACTTTTATCAATAACAATACAAATTCCAATAATGAATCCAGTGGCAAATATAAATACCAACAACTATGTCGCCAAAATCCTAATGTCAATTCCAATTAATGTCTAAATTGCATTCATACCGATCCCATGACTAGTACTATCATTAGTTCTACATGCAGTTAAAGAAAATGTATGTAACTGTTTGAAAGGCATGTACGTCATAAATGGCATTGTTTATGGATTCACTTTGTCTCCATGACAATTTAATGACAACTGCAGCCTGATTCTAACATTTAAAGTTGTTTATTCTTGCTCAAGGTATTTCGAAATATTGTTGCCCTGGCTTTCGTTCCAGCTTCCTACAACAAGAAAAGGTGGCAGCAGACAAAATCCACTTTCCAATTGTACAAACGTTGTCGAGGGATTTGCATATTCAAACTAGAAAAGAAACTTCTACACTTCAGTACCCATTTATTTCAATTTTATCAAAAACAAATCGATGTGTATTCGATTTTGACGGTTCGGTGTATCCACGAATTACCAACTATCTATAATGGTAAACGGAAAGTCATATAAATGGGATTAACCCTTTATATACTATTTGGAGATGTTTCATGTACAAACTGCCTATGGCAGTGGGGGCAATAGGATCGAGGGATTAACCCATGATACCTACAGGTGCTTTAACCATTCAAAGAGACGAGGATAGCTGGGTTAATGAACCGATTCGCTATGAGTCATAGGCCATTGGTGGTCGGAAATGAAGATGACTATATTCGCGAGGACTAATTATCTCCCCAAATTTTATTGTTTCGTCTCTCTTTCGTTGTAGGATCATTTGAGGTTTCTATTTTTAATCGATACCCGTCCTTATTGTCGCGCACTAGTAATCCTTCGATGTCTATTAAAATGCTTTGTTCTCAATCATGTGGCGTTTAATTTGCTTGTTTTGGAGGGGAATCGTTGCGTGGACGACAAACCCACAGTGAACAACAAAGCGAGATAGACCTACCTTGCACGAAGATGGTAGCATAGAAACGAAAATGAAAATAGAATGCAAAATTTAAGATGATGAAGTATAAAAAGATTCGTTCTTCAATTGGGTAATAATTTTATAATGATCGATTGTTATAATGATATTTGATTATGGAATAATTTGGTTGGTTGACTGATTGATTAGTTAAAAATTATTGGTGGTTGTTTGATTGCTCTATTGATTGATTAATTGGTTGGCGTTTGATGGATAGATTGCTTATTTGATAGGTTAAACGATCGATTGATCAATGTTTGATTTTCTGATCGACTAACTGATTTGTTTGATTGGCTTGTTGTTAGATATGTTGATTTATTGATTGACTGATTGATTGTTTGGTTTCATGAGTAATATTTGATTGAATGATTAGATGGTTGCTTGAATAAATAAGTGGTTGTCTGATCGATTTATTTATTTATTTATTTATTGATCGGTTTATTGATTGATTGATTTGGTTGCTGATTGGTTGTGAATATTTCCATTGAGTGATAGAGGATCAATTCATTTTGTTGTCAGATTTACTGTTTGATGGACGGCCTGATTAGTTGATTGACTGGTTTCCGTTTGATTGGTCGATTATTTGATTGATTGGTATATTGATTGTTTGATTTTGTAATCAAATCATTGGTGGTATGTCAGAGACTTGTGAGAGAAGTAACAAGAAAAGATAAATTAGTGATTCCATGGGAGGATGTTTATGGTTATGATGATGATGATGATGATGATTATGATTGGCTAGATGTCTGATTGGCTGATAATTGGGTTGATTGATAGATTGATTGATCGATTGATTGATTGATAAGATGATTGGATGATTGATTGGATTAATGAATCGGCTAGATGATTGGTTGATTAACATATTGATTGGTTGATTGAATGTTTGATCGGTTGGTCAATTTATTGGGTGATTGGTTACCGGGTTTACTAGTTGACTAACAGCCTGGGTGGATGATCAATTTGTTTCTTGTTCGGTTAATAGATTACTAGTAACTGATTGATAAGTAAATATATCGTTTGACGGGGTGATCAATACTATTTGCTTGATTGGTCGTTTAAGTTGTTAATTTACTGATTATTCGATTGATTGATTGATTGATTGGTAGTTTTATTTGCATTGATTGATTGGTTAACTGGTTGGTAGATGTTTAATTATGAAGTGTTTGATTGGAAGGGTGGTTCATTGATTGATTGTTTGACTGATGGTTTTGCTAGTTGATTGATTTATTGATTGATTAACTAATTGATAGTATGATTAATTACTCAATTGTTTGTTGGATTTATGGATTTGTGGAGTAAGTGTTTGCTTTATTAATGTTGATTGACTTCAGTTGGAGCATTGCAAATCTGCCGAGGTGAATTTATTTTACATTACCCAAATGGCTAAGCTGCAAGTCATATCCCATAATGCTTAGTCTTACTTAGTATTTCCATATTATTCCAACGTTATTTAAGATTAAACGAAAGGCCTTGTGTTTAGCTTTCATGTAAGAAACTAACAGAATAAAATATAAGTACCTTTGTTCAGAGGAGATTGATATTAACGAAATGTAAAACGTAAATCACTGTAATTATAAACGTATAACCTACCTTTCTCACGCTATATGATTAATATTGGTAGCGAATTTCTCATAAACAAACAACCTGAGAATTAACCTGCCTCCAGAATGACCTTTTGAATGATGAATATCACTTAAAAAGGATTAAGAAGATCATGGTAATAGTGGAAATGATAAAACGTTAAGGTGAATTTGGAGGCGCCTGCATAGAACACTAAAAGCACTATTTAGACAAAAACCAATTGCTGGAAAGAGTTAATGGGATGTGAAATCGTATATATTGGGTCTGGTAGATGAATACAAAAGGGTGTGTAAGGTGAGAGGAACAAAGAGAGAGAGAGAAAGAGAGAGAGAGAGAAATAGTAAGAAAGATAGATAGGTAGACAAACAGGAAGAGAGGGGGTGAAGCAGAGAGAGAGAGAGGGAGTGAGAGAGAGAGAGAGAGAGAGGGGGGAGAGAGAGAGAGGGAGAGGGGGGGGGGGGGGTTAGAGAAAGAGAGTGACAAGGGACGATAGGGCGAAAGGCAGATAAAAAGACAAGAGGCCCAGAACGGATAGAGAGAAGTAGAGAATGAGAGAGAAGAGATTAGTAATGGAAAAAATCCGGAAAAAGAAGAAATAGCAGAAATATAGACATTATTATACACTTTAGAAAATGAGAGAGAGAGAGAGAGAGAGAGAGATGGAATGTGACAGAGGGACTGAGAGGGCCAGTGGGCGTTAAGGGGAGGTCAGCAAATACTGGGAAGTGTTTAAGAAATCAAACAGATTATAAACGGATGCAATTAATCACTACTTATTACCGTGATGGGATTAGATAGATTATGAAAGCAACTATTTACCTAGACCCAGTTATTCTATAATCGAGTTTGCAATTGATTGTCATTGTTGACAAAAAAATTGTCGTTTGAAAATAACTTTATTTTAAATTATTTGTAGAATGATAATGAAAACCTAGATCCCGATGAACTTCTAGGTGTTTTCCTTTCTTCCATCTTCTTTTACTTGACTATCCGTTCATATATCTTTTTGCCTTTCTGCTTTATTCCTATCTATTTCTCTGTCTATTAATTAATTAATTTATTTATTCGTTTTATTTAGACAGGGTAACTCTCTCAGTATTAATACTGTTTTTCTGAGAGGCCCTGTAAACAAAAAATGATTATAAATACATGTGTATCTCCACTGCCTGTATCGAGTAGTGTATTTTCCCTACATTAATGTTTCTACATCCCTTCAGTCTCAGCCCCTCCCTCTCCATCTCTCTGTCTCTCTCTCTCTCTGTCTCTCTCTGTCTGTCTATCTGTCTCTCTATGTCTGTCTCTCTCTCTCTCCCTCTCTGTCTCTGTCTATCTCTCTCTCTCTCTCTCTCTCTCTCTCTAATTTATCTAATATAATATATCTCTATACTAGTATGCCCAGTCTGTCGCTCCCCTGTCGTGTATCTACATGTATATCTTCTGGCTTTTCTCTCTCTCACGTTATAACTGTCTGTCTGTATGACTCCCCCCCCCCCCCCCCCCTCCTCTCTCTCTCTCTCTCTCATATGCCCTGTCTGTCTCTCCCCTTTCGTGTATCTACATGACTATATATCTTCTGGGTTCTCTCTCTCTCTCTCTCTCTCTCTCTCTGTTTCTTTCTCTCTTAAACGATTCATATTATGTTTGGTTGCTACCTGTCTGAAGGCAGTCAAACTAATCAATCAAAGTTAAATGTCCATAATTCCACGATCAACAGAATCATTGCATCAGGCTCAATAATCGTGATTAGCTGTCAATTAAGGCCTACACAAATCTATATCAAATTCCATCAAAACAACTTTATGATGAAAAGAGTACTAAAAAGGAGGCTCAATATGAAAAAGGGGTTATTTAGCATCCTAATTTAGACTTGATTACGGTATAGAGATGGAATGCTCATTATATTGTTGACACAACTGGAAAATTGACAGTTTCAGGTGCATTTTGGAGAGATTATTGTGATTATTATTATTATCGTGAAGGAGGAACCAATGATGTTCGCTGGACCAGAAAATGACACGCAGTCAGGTTGATTGGTAGTCTAATTCCAGACTAGTGGTTTTGCCCTTTTTTCATTGGTAATAGGAACCAAAGTAAAATAATGGCTGATTTACATATCTCATTTCTGCCAACCCACGGATATAAAGTGAGAAGCAGTTTAGATGTAACTCATGTACATGGAAAATAATGTAAAAATAAGAGAAAAATGAAGGAGGACAATTATTAAAAAAACAATAAAAAGAGGAAATGCAGGCAGACGAAGGGAAGAAAGAAAGGAAAGACAGAGAAAAGGAAGAAAGAAGACGGATACTGAGAAAAGGAGAAAGAAAAAATGAAAGAAACAAAGGGAAAAAGAACAACGGTTAACACAAGAAAAGAAAGAGAGAAAAGAGGGAAGAAAATTAAAAGAAAGAAGAAGGTGTAAGGATGCAGAAGGAGTACAAGAATCGGGAACAATTAAAAGAATGGGCGAAGGACACGGCGACAAATATCACTTGAAAAAAATCAACAAACGGGCAATATGCCTGAGATAGAATGGTGGACAGACAAAGAATATACCCTTTCCTAACCAAAACTGAAAAATAAAAATCACTCAGCCTGAAATTAGGCCAAGCTGTTTGTGGTGTTTTGATGAATTCTTGGATGTCAACGAACCGACACGAAATTAAAAACACGATTATATTTACGTCAACTATCATGGGATAAAAATACATTTTTATCTCGAAACTGACTGTCTGATTGCCAACTACTATTTTTGCTCAATGTAGGCCCAAATTAGCATCGGTGTCGTTTTTAGTTCATTCAAACTTTTAACTTTCAATCCATCCACCTTTCCTGTATATAACGAAGTTATTTATTTCAATATTCTAATCAGATCAGAAGACTCTGATGGTCAATGAAAACGTCAAATGCATCATTTTATGATTATAAATTAGAGTAGTCATAATAATGTTATTGACTCATGTTAATAAAACCATGTTATATCACTTTTGCTTGGACACAGAAGCAATTTTCGTTTGGTATAATCTGTGCATGAAAGAGGGCAAGTTGACTGGAATTAAAATGGTCATTTTCTATCTTTTGACGTTGAATCAGGCTTTTAAAGTGTCTCGTAACTTAGGATCTCGTTATTGAGGGGCACTGGTGCCTTAAAGTGGGGCATATCTCTTCTCCGATAGAACAAATCGCAGATTATTTAAAAAAAAACAGAGATGAGGGTATGGAACGGGATTCGTCCCTCCCCCCCCCCCCCCCCTCATACTTATTCTTGTTCACTTTTTGCTTTATTCCCCCTTTCCTTCATCTCTTTAAAAATATGTAATCATATGGGGCAGGTGCCCCCTGATATTCTAAGTTTAGCTCCTCATCCTATGTATATGAAAATAATCCAATAAAGTGAAAACACACAGAATTAAACACATTGATGTAAAATAAGTGTTAACAGTAATATAGTCACATAACGTGATCTTCCAAAATAGCCACTACATATCCATATATATTTAATTCGCAATAATTATGACCGCATCCCGAGTCTATAAATTGGATGTGATTACTGATGTTGCTAATCCCCCAAAGGGGGCTATTTCGGTTACCTATACGGATTTCGACAAGCACACCAATTAAGATAAATCGCGTCTCCTCTTTACGTAGTATACTCGGCTATACAGGTCCCAATTGATTAGATATGTAATTATGAAGGATGTAATTTGTTTTCAACCACCACATGCGCTGATATTTGCAGAGGAGACCACAGACTTCCAAACAAGTCCAATTGTTTACAGTCAGGGTTGTTGTGCGAGTGGGGCGTATCCAGTGAATCAAGCCGATGGTGTCAAGGGGGCGGGGGAGTGGGGGGGGGGGGGGTCAATTTGCTATTTCCGATATGGTTTCAATATTTTCAACTAACTTCTTGAGACATCAACTCAAATTGGAATGTAAAGTTGTAGTAGAAATGTGTATTGGTGATAGTAACCAGTGGGAAGGTAAGATTAACATAATGCTATTACATGTTTTATATCTTTTATATATTTCATCTTATTGTTTTTATATCCTTCTCCCGCAAATAAATTTATAAAGTTTGATGGAATATGATAATTTGACAGTTTATCTGTTATCCTTGTTATGTATAACTGCTTATTTATGATTAATTGTCAGAAAGTACTTCTTAGTATTTTATGTTTGTTATGTTATCGAAAATTGTTCATATTTATATGGAATGAAGAATTAAATAAATCAATTCAAAATCAAATCAAATTCATTGCAAATATTCAATGTCACTATTATTATGAATACAAACTGATACATTGCCCCCATATATCATCTAGTAAATTGAATTGTTTTCCAAAGAGCAAAAATATAGAAGTTGAAGTACCACCGACAGTTACTGTAACAGTTGTTAGTACTGAGTAACAGTCAAAGTAGTACATGTATCAGTAGCTTTGTGAGCTATATCAATAACGGAATGTAAACAAGATTAACAAAGATGTCACACGGTTGATATTCTTTTGACAAAATATGGCAACAACATCAAAACTCCTACACTGACACTTTACATCCCTCATTGTTTTTCATATTCATTTTCAATTCTATTTTGATGCACTGTCGATCACAAAAGAATGAGGGGTGTAATGTACCCCTCTACCAACATCACCAGCACCATGAACACCCACCACTACCTACCCCCCCCCCCCCCCTCCCCCCACCCAACCCTCTCCATCAATTCACAGCTTCACATGTGTTAGCCTGACCTCACCATCATGTCCGAATGTTTTTATCACGTATCTCTGCGGCTTGTATTTTAATTTCCATCTCAAATTTTTGTTTTAATCCTTGTGAATATGACGTAATAATGGTTGACACCAGACCGTGGTATCTTCCTGTCGTCATCGAATCACGTGCTTCGGGGGGGGGGGGGGAGCTGTCTCGCGTGCGTGTCATCTTTGAATGAGTTTATTCTTTGTTCGATCGCTGTTCTGAAACTTTCATCATGCTCATAAAGTTATTTTTCTTTGACTTTATTTTTCTGCTTCCTCTCAAGAATATACTAAAAGGCATGCTCAACCTTGTTTTGTTTTTTTCTTTTTTATATTAAAAAAATAGGCAATTATTAGAACTAGCAAAGAGATGTATTCGTGGGAAATGAAAGAAAAGAAAACGATGAGAAAGTGATTGCTGCCTGCGCAATTAACCCTTAAAAATGATAAACGGCACTATAAGCAATCAACAGGGCATTTCCTACATTTTGTCCTACAAAGTTTCGCCTGTCGAGCAATGTTTGAGACTAAAGATATGAAGTAAAGAAGGGGAAAATGCACCAGGTTAATTGTGATTGATCTAGTATCAGTAAGGACCTGAAGTTATCTATCATTATGTTTAACAAAGTTTTTAATCAACTATATAGAGGTTTAAAGATTTAAGAAGAGAAATTCCGTATCGGTAAGGTTTTTGTTTTGTTTTTGTTTTTGTTTTTGTTTTTCCCCCTCTATTTAGGCATTAATTTCTTTGCTATCACCTTTTTAAACAATAATATTATACCGTATTACTGTTTCGGTGGTAACACCAATAAAGCCTTTGGCTTTCCTAGCTGTCTCCACATTCATATCACATTTTTGTTGTTGTTGTTGTATTCTATTGTAAATGTTTCTCTTTAACTTGTACACTATGTTTTGTGTTATATATGTTTTTATGATGAATGAAATAAAGATCAATTACAAATTACATGTAAACTATTGGCGGTAGTATCAACCAGTCATCGCATTTTGATCTTCGGAACAGGTTGAGTGAGTTTTGCGAATAAATATTTTGCAAAAACTCAAAGAGGACTAGAATGACATATTACGAATGTCCTGTGTATCACGAAAATAATATCGAGGGGAAGAATCATCTCCAAAAAAAAAGTAAGTCCTGCCAATTCTAGCAATCCATACAAAGTCCCTTTCTTTTTAATACTTACACAAATTTAAAAATGTCTAGACACAATTGATCTTTGAAATATTATCATTTTTAGTGTTTGTTTTGCTCCGAAAAGCATATACTGCAGCATGCAGCGCTTTGTAGCGAATTATCTGTCTATAGTTATTAGCATTCGACTCTTTGCAGATGTCCATGGCTGAGGAAATACGAAAGAACAACTTTGGATTTTCCCTTCCAGGCTAAAATTAGACTTTCTATTTATATTTCACCGAATTGACAGTTCTGTTTCGAGTTACATTGAAATCTGGGAGAGGTGTAATGTTTTCATTTACACCTCCCTTTCACTTTGTTTTCCAAGTTAATTCGTTCCATCATTGTCCCTCTGATGTAGACCATTGTATACCGCAACTATCATATCGTTTTGAATCTTTAGGTGGGGAAAATGATGACATCATTTGAGATTGGTGAAGATAATTATAAACGCAATGTCAACTTCCATTGTGTGGTGACCTGAGAGTTGGTGATATTGAGTCATTTTGGATGTATAGGTGAGCCAGGATTGATGGCTCATATTACTGGGATATGATATTAATGGTGGTTAATTTTACGTTGTTGGCGCACCTACCTCGGTCTACCCTTTAGCTACTATTTGTTTTTGTTCATTAATTTTTAATGTCATTTTTAATCTTTCGAGGATTGGGGGGGGGGGGGGGTAGGTAACCACGCCGCCAAAGTAATCCGATTTCTTGGGGGGGAGTTAATCGAACAAAGGTCGAAGTTTTAATTAAAAAGCTAAATTTGTAGATAATCATTGCTCAGATCATTTTCATTTTCATTCTCAACAAAAAAACTAAACTTGATTTGCCAAGAGACGTAAAAACGAAGACAAAGCGGTGCATTTCTCTTTTGTCATAATTATAGGCCTACGAAAGATTAACTATTTTGTTTGCAACTTTTAATCAGTTCATTCTATAGCAGTTTCAATAAGAAACATTTACGTACCTTTCATTCACCTCAACAAAAAGGACTAACACAGGAACAAAACAAAACAAAAAAGCAAAATAAGTTATAATAGCAAAATTTAAAGATAGTAGGACAATAAAGAAGAAAATGAAACCAGAAAAAAGAAACATGAAAGAACGTCAATTAAGGAGGCTTGAATGCCCAAATTATTGAAAATAATATTTTGAGAGACGAAGATTACGCAAAAAGCAAAAGGTTTCGCTCAAACAAAAATCACGGCCTCCCATTACTAACCCCAAATATGTATTTCAACCTTTTTAATCCCACTGCACCTGCTTCCTCACCATGGCAACAGTCATAAACAAACGCCAAGATTCAATGTCACGTGACTTGAATGGCTACGGTTGCCAATTTTAGCCCCCAATTTGTTACGAGGAAGGGGTAGCGATTAATAACTCTTATTGCTACAGGCCGCGTTTAGATTCCATTTCCTCTTACTAGAATCCAGTTTAGTTGGCAAGTACGAAGGAAATTTTCTGAAAATTAATTTGAGGGGGATAATTATTTTGATGCAAAGATTGATTTATTATTGAGGAGTGCTCGCATTGATCATGAGGTCACTCAAAAAGTGGCTTAGAGGTTAGTGTTATCGGGCTTTTGATCCACAGGTCCGAAATCGAATTGCGGCCCATGCACTAACTTCCTGTTATGAGCCATTTGCCCCCAGTTTGGTAAATATTTGATAGGAAGAAATCTCTCTCAGCTCAGCTACATTTCGAGGTAATGAATCATATTCAGCGCTTTTTATATGGCTTCTTGAAAACAGCACCTTATGAACTTATTTACTTAACACTGGACGAAATAATGATATTATCTCCCATGTACGTATAGATTGGTGTGAAGAAATTAAGCAAAAAAGAAAATATCTTGTTAACTGAAATAAATCTTTACTCCTAGTACGCTTGCGCTAATCATTGACATTATATTTTTTTTAAATAAAGCAAAACTTGTCCACCTCTCTATAAAGGACACTTGTCTATATTGGTCATGAATTTTGTCTACCTCAAGAGAGAAAAACAATGTTGTAGAACCTATTTAGAAAGACCACCTGTCTACAGTGGCCACTTTTTTTCCGTATTCCTTGTGTTGCCTTAATAGACAGTTGCGATTGAACTCACAACAATCAAGATAAATCGTTTTCAAACGAAGATAATTAAGCACTCACTCCAAAAATAATGATAGATAATTATGCTCCTAATCTATAATCACTCTGTCACATGCAATATAACGACTTTCACAAAGAAAATATCAATTCATTATTAATTTCAAGAGTCCTTTTCTGCCCTTATGTTTCTCTCAATCCATCATTATGAATACTCTAAAACGCAAGATAGAATAAAGGCTCGCTCTGACTTGGTGTGTGATTTTGATTGGCAAGTTTCATTTAATATAAGTCCAATAATTACTTCGTCTCTTGGAAGAGTGAAACTAAAACGACTTTCTTCTGGGTGTATCCGACGAGTGACCGTACTTTTGCAGCCCTTGGCTTTGGATATTAAAAATGATCAATCATTTCTCTCAGTACAAGTGCTACTACATACATGTACAAGTGTTGTTTTAGTTTCGAGCACGCAAGCAGCTGGGGCAGGGCTGCATGGTCGGTGAGATAGCCATGCAGGGCAGGAAGAAAAAGTTCGTGTGATTATTTTTATTCTCTCTCTCTCTCTCTCTTCCTTTATTTAATCATTTGTATCATTATTATTATTATGTATTGAGGGAGGTGTGAGCCTTGCTTGAACTTTAATGGGTTCTTTTCTCTAGAAAAGATATGATTTTCTTTTTTCAGTGAGTGCTAAAAATACATGCTACATTGCACGCTTCTCCATCAATATAAATCAGCCTCCTCGCTCTCTCTCTATCTTTCTCTCTCCCCCCCCCCCTCTCTCTCTCTCTCTCTCTCTCTATACCTCCCTCTCTCTCTTTTTTTCTTCTTTCTCTTTCTCTCTTTCTCTCTCCCTCCCTCTCTCTCTCTCTCGCTTTCTCATTCCCTCCTCTCTCTTTTGTCTTCCCCTTCCCTCTCTCCTTCCCTATATATTATTTTGTTTGTCTAACCTCTTTCATCTCCTCCTCTTTGCTCATCTTTCTCTGTCTATCTCTCTCTGGTTTGGGACGAACGTAGTAGATCTTATGTGAGCTGTAGAAATTCGAAGAGGAAAAAAAAGTAGAAAAGTAGAAGAGAACATAGGAGAGAGAGAGAGAATGATAAATGTTAAAAGATTAAAGTGACAAAAAACGGAATAGTGCGTAGAATGTACAGTGAAGCAAAAAGAACATTACAGTAAGACAATTGCCTCTGATGATGCATATTGAATTTTGTCCAACATTTAACATTCTGTCATCAAAATTGTGTTGACTTGACAAAATGTATATTATTTTGATCAATTTATCCTAGTATTCGCTAGGATTACCCCCTCCTCTTCGCCTATGATAAGCATAAGAGGCGGATACCGGTGCTATACAGGAAGCTATCATCATGAGTATCGTCATCATCTTCATCATCATCGCCATCATCGTAATCATCATCTTCTTCATCACCATCATCATCTTCATCATTTTCCATTAACAAGAGAAGGGATAGGTATGGTAGGCCTACATACATTGTGCTATGAAAAGTGGAGAGGGTGGAAATAAAGGAAGAACTTAAGAAATTAAGGTGGAAGTAGAGATGATTTTAGTGAAGACACAATTTTGAGTCCAAGTGTCAGAATGGTACAGCATGATGCTAAAAACGTTCTTGAAAGTCTATATAATTGTAGTTCATCTTTTGCACAAGTTGTTATGAGTAAGTTGATTGTCAAGTGGATTAGGCGCCTTACAAATCCTATGTATCATTATTATGATTATGATGATAACGAAACACACTTAAAGACATGATTAACCATGACTTAAGCGAGAAGATAAAGATTGAACATCCATTAACGAGAGTAATTTAAACCACCTAAATCACCAAATGAGATAGATGGATAGATGGCATAATTGGAGCGAAACATTTCCTCCTCTATACGAGTACGATAGGTTCAAGGAAATAAAACATTTATCATAATTTACGTAACCCAATGTCAGATCACTGTGATACATTGAAGGGCATGTAGGGGCGTCGCTAGATCATTTTCAGTATTGGGGTGATGGTATAACCGAATTTGCAAACAGGTTTGTCGCAAAATTTCCAAGAAAGGCAAATATAGGTTTCTCAGACTTTATGATTTGGAGACAAAAATTAATGAACAGATCCGAAATTCGGTTCATAATCAGAAAAAAATGTCCCCATTTTAATGAAAACCAAGAGTCATATTTATAGACCTTAGGATCATGGTTGTATAGATGGGATTAGACTCAATCACGAGGCCTGTGATTGGGGCGCCAAAACAGGAGTCTTAAAGCAAATTTAACGAAAGAAAAACGTTTGAAAAATATTCAAACAAGCAGCACTAGCAACAATGACGAAAAATCCTTGACTTTTGTTTTCCTTTGACGAAGTAGGATAACAAAAACTCTAAATTTTGCTGACAAAAGCTTTAGGTTTTCTGACATAAATGTAGGATAGGGGGCACACCCATCATCCATCTTTCTAGACACCCCTGAGTAGACGGTGTAAGTGATCACTGCGCACTTGTGCAGAAACACGGCGTCCCGAGACTTGCTATAAGTGGAGACAATGAAAATAGATTCACCTGCTTGTACGATGATTTATCAGTATTTAGTGCCATCTTTAGAGACATTAATTCGTCATTGAATGGATACTAACTGCTCTATAATAAGTTTATAAAAACGGTCATTAATTATTATCTCTGCCAGCCAAACTCCGATGCACAGATCTACGTTATAGCGCTAAACATACCGGTGAAGATCCAACACCTGGGTGAATTAGTGTATGTTCTTGAAGGCCGAACAGAATATAGACCGGTTTGCTAACAAATTCAAATGTATGGATGCTTCTTTCCCGGGGAACTAGTTACGAGTTATTCTAATAACCTGTTATTGATGAATGAACGGCATAATCGGCATCAAGTCTGCATTTATCACTGTTTGCTATGTCGGGCAAGCCTCGGACAAGCTTTCAGGTTGTCAAGATCAACCTTTGTTTGAAAAGTACGTATACAATTTGAATATGTTAGTAAAGCGGTCTATTAGGCTGAAACATTTGACACTGTCAGTGAATTTTAATTTCTAATTTAAAATTTGACCCCCCCCCCAAACAAAAAAAAACAACAACACATGACCAACCCTGGCTGTGTATTTTATGGAATTTAGTTAAGGAATGTTCTTTGTAAGAGTGAACTTTTTAACCCCATAATCATAAATCTAGATTCGCAATAGATGGTATAAAAGATGAAACCTATGAAAAGCTTGAAGAAGGAAACTCTTTTATAAACAGTTAGCCCTTAGCCATCCCGTGAAAGAACTGCCCACCTCCCTTCTGCTTACATATTGAATAGGAAAACGAAGTTCAAGCTTTGTTCAATCTAAAGTAAACTTGATTGTCTTTCCTAAACTGTTATACTCGTTCATGCAACAGGAACGTCAGTTGTTGTGGAGCCAGTCTTTGAAAAGGGGGCAACTACAGCTTTCAATTCAAAGATGTTCTTGAAAATTGTATGCGTTTACGGTGAAGTCCCCTCCCCTCCCCCACCAAAAAAAATAAATATATATATATATAGTAATAATAATAATAATAATTATTATTATTTAATTAAAAATATATAAAATGAATTTTTTTAAAAGATACAAAAAGACAGGGAGCAGGAAGAGTGTCCCCGTTTAGGAAACTTCACTTCAATGAACTTTCTTCATTTTGTATTTCATGACTTCTTGTAAATATTCTTGAATTGGATCTGTGAATTATACATGTATTAAGGACATTTTGTATACCTTTGGTTAATATTTATCAAAATCACACGTTTGTTTTGCTTGTGACACACTCAACTCTCATTCTTTTAGTTTCCAGTACATTTCAAACTTCCCAGCTTATCAAAAAGGTTGAACCTTAAACGTGAAGTACATCCTGAAATAATTCATAACTTTTTAAAAAATTCATAATCGGTTTTTGCTCAAACTTCCACAGATTATTTCTCTCCGGCATTTTTTCTGCGTCTATCAAAACCAACTTTATATCAGGGTGAACTTCCCCTTTAATAAGTTTAAAATATTTTAAGTAGTTAGTTTTTCTTGACTATAACTATGTTGGAACCCTTTATTATTCTTCGAGTAATAGAAAGAAAAAAAACTCTTCATTTATCATTTATCAGCTCGGTTATTTTTAAAAGTTAAGCCCCAAAGCTGAAGTTTGAAAAAGCGTGCACCTTGCATTCTCGCACGGATTGTCGAAGGCCTATACAGATCGAGTCTTGTATCAAAACTGACCAAGCTATATTACTTTCGATCGCATGACAACTGCGAAGGCAATCAGACAATAACTACTGCTTGATTTGTTGTTGTAAGAGGAAGTCTTTTATAACACGAGCAATAAATTAATTATAGAGTAACATAAGATCAACCCTGGATATATTTCAAAGAAAAAGCAGTGCTTCATGAGTTTCAAAAGCTACAATTAATATGTGACACCGATGCTGTAAAACAATAACACTAATGTTAATGATGATTACATGAAGTCCTTTGAAGTCATATCTAATATTCTTTTACTTTTTATCAATTTCAGCAGCAAGGCGGTTTTCAGCAATTCCGTTTAGAAAGTAAGTCAGCATTACAAAGAAAATTGTAAGTATGTATCTGTGTAAAGAGATAACAACAGACTTACCAAACATGAATTAAATTTTATTTCCTTGAATTTGTTTCGTCCATTGAATTGATTTAATATTATTTCTTTTCCATCATAAAACCAAATGTATATTTTTTGTGAAGACTTGTATGAGGATATCTTAATTTTTATTCTCAATAATGAAATATTAATAATATGTAAATTTCAGTTTGTTATCATTGATTATTTTGATAACGGATGTGCCGAAGTAAAGAGAATGATATTATGTAATAACCCGAACAAAAAGAAATACAGTCAAACCTGTGTTTAATAGTGGCCACCTCTCTATAAAGGCCACCTGTCTATAGTGGTCATGCATTTTGTATCCCCCGAGAGAGAGAGAGAAATGTGGGTTGTAAAACCTGTCTAGAAGGGCTAATTTCCTACAGTGGCCACCTTTTTTGTTTCCATTGGGTGGCCTTAATAGGCAGGTTTGACTGTACAAACATGGATGACGGAAGCGCGATACACAAGCCTAGGGTGAGATCAATGTGACAGAAATACACAAAGAACAGTGTCACGAGGGGTGGGACAATTTTCTTCCTACATGAGCCCCCCCCCCCCCCCTCCCCTCAAAGGGGCGGCCGTTCCCATCCCAATATATCTGCCCATGCACTAATTAAAGGGGAGTCACGAGAGATGTCGAAAAAGTTGGACTGACGGAGTCCAGATTTAGAAAAAATTGAAGAAATCAAATCAAAATCAAACATGGAGACTAGGTTAGATCAAACTAGATCAATTAAAGTATGTTACACCTGCATGTAAGACATACCAAAAACACAATCATACTGGTACATAAGCCTGATTTTTAATAACAAGTGTACTTTTTAGTATCATCAAGACAGCTGTAAACAAGTATATACCGAAGTAACAAAATAGAATATGATATGCATTGGCCTTTCCTGAAGAGTCTACAGGTGCTTTACAATCGGGACAGGTTGCTTTTGAGCAGATGAAATGGAGATACATTATCATGGTTATTAGGTTTCATGTTAGTTATGAAGCACTAAGTACCTATTCTCCTTGTGACCATTAAGTAGCCATTATTTTAATTGGGGGGGGGGGGGGGGTGGGGAATGGGGGAGGTGGTGGTTCTTACATGTAAGTGTCTGCAGGTAGTATACAATCGGGACAAGGTGTTTTGGGAATGTGAAAGGACCGATAGAATAAGAAGGTATTTTATTGTATCATATTTTGTTGGAGAGTACAAGTTACCCCCCCCCCCCCCGTGCTCTTGTCCTTGCGTAACCATATTTTCTGAAGTGTCTGCAGGTGGCTGAATGAGCCTGAATCCTCCAGGTTGCTTTGGAAATGTACAACAAAATTGAAGGAGCATAGAGAAGGATTAGCAGGTATCATACCGTTATAGAGCCCCTCCCCCATGACCAATTTATATAATTTGGGATATTTTAGCGCAGGTGGCTACAGTCTTACGGGATGTGTGGAAATTTTTTTTTTATATTTTTGAACCTAACGCAGCAGACAAAATTGAGATACATCCTTTTATGTATCATATAGATGAGTAAAACAATGACCCCCCCCCCCCCCGTGACAATAATTGGTGTAGACATCTTTTTGTATTCAGTTGGGCCGGGTCAAGCGATCATGCATACGAAATCAAAATAGATAATCATTTTCTACAGGTTCACATTATTTTGCTGGCAAAAAGCTACATTACCTTGGATTTTTTTTTTTTATCTCAGTCCCCTGCCACCCCATATCTCTCTCTCCTCTCTCCTCTCTCTCTCTCTCTCTTTCTCTCTCTCTCTCTCCCACTCTCTCCCCCTCTCTCTCCCCCCCCCTCTCTCTATTTCTCTCTCCCCCTTCTTCCTTACCCCTTTTCTACAGCAGTTCTCTTGACCTTATAGAAAATCTGGAACAAAAAAATTGTAAATTTACCTCCCCAAAATATGACAGCGAGGTTATCATGCATGTATTACTCATTACAGCTATCATGTTGCACCAAACTCACGCGGATAGTAAGCCGACAATATTTGTGGAAAAAACCACAGGAGGGGCGTCGACGAGACGTCCCTCAACATACAGAAGCAGCGATTAAGTAGGATCAGAACATTATAGTGTCGTTTCCATTGCTTCAAAGTGGCACATTTTAGGAGGCATGCCGGCCACCCAAAGAAGGTTTGTTGAAAATACATTAAATTCTATATGCCATTTTCGTAATGTAACTAAGCTTATAAATAAAGGCCTCCATGCGAATTATTTCATTCACCTAATATCGAATAATAATTGCTATTTCAATAGTCAGAATGCGAATTGCATTGTTGCTAAGTAGGACAAACGTTATGGCTTGTCCTACCTAGCAACAATTAAATGTACGCAATTCGCATCCTGACTATTGAGAAGCATTTATAAAATGTGACAGGTGAATTAAATAATTTGTATCGTTACAAAACTTACACATTACTGTAACGTAGTGACAC
>JAVYIG010017279.1:0-27033 GCA_035222895.1 Strongylocentrotus droebachiensis
GACAAAAATGCTAGCTTTTATGATTTTTTTCTTTTTGAATGGATTTAGGTCAGTTAAACGGTAAAACCATTTCCAAAGAGTTGCAGAAGAGGCATTGTAAAAGACCAACGCGACTGTTTTGGAGGTCATGGTAATGATTAGGCCTAAATTAATTGAGAAAAAATGAATCTGAGTCTAGTATTAATTATATCTAAACGAACGAGGACTGCAATATACAGATTTTTAAAAGAAAAATCTCACATCACTGATACTATTTTCAATGAATTGCAGAATAGAGTTATTAACGCAACCATAGAGGTCATGAAACTGTGTTACGTTGGTCATATTTATTCATACACACTCACTATTGAGTGTAAAAACGAACGAGGACCACAACATACAGATTGAAAGACGAAAGTTTTAAAAATGGAAATAACATCGTATAATTCCGGCTTTTTTTTTCTCCTTGTCTGATGCATGCAACTGTCCTAATGAAAACCAAATGACTGTATATTTGACGTTTAGTTTAGGTGATTTTTTTCGACTTGACCTAGACTGAAGTGGTTTTTTACGTCATTAAAGCTATATGCTGGTATGTGTTCCTATTACACAAGGTTGTGTATTATATCTAAACATGAACATTCCTCAAAATATATATTTGCATGAAACTGATTTAGAGTAGTCAGTGGCGTAGGTAGAATCAGGGCGGGGGGGGGGGTAAATACATCGTACTTACTAGGTGATTGAAATGCAAATTCAACAAGAGTATGGGGAGGGGTTTTAAGTATATCCTTCACCCCTTTTTTCTCTCCAGCACCCCCCCCCCCCATTTTTTACTCTTTAATTCACGGTCATGTATATGCACGTGCCCCCGTGCCCCTGACAGCGATGGGTTTTTTTGTTCAAAGTTTATTATTTCAGCATTTTGTTATACATGGACATGTTTATTACAATGTGATATTATTATCAAACAATGACGCGTGTTAACCTGCATGGGATTCGACAGCTCAAATTCGTGGCGTTGTATATTGACGAAATACATAAACTTTAAAACAAACACATACAAGAATCCGATAAGGTAATATGCCAATAAATACATGAAGTGAAATTTCCGAGGAAAATAATATTCTGTGGTTTTATAATATTCACATTATACACTATCATGTTCCAAAATCATCAAGACGGGTGGACAAATGCGGTAGCTCTGTTAGATTTTCCAAACGACAGTGCATTGAGCTTTAACATCAAGGCATACTCACCATGAAAGGAACACGAAGCTGTTTAAATACTACTGTATTGTGAATTTGAAAAGGTTGATTCAGCCACCTTTAATTACATTTGCTTTGATCAGAGAAGCACGAGAATAATAAGGTCAATATTTTGGGTCCCATCGCCTAGGAGTACGGTATAATCATACAGAGAAAATCGCAAAAATATGCTCAAAAGAGATAATCATATTAAAGTCATTACTTACTCAACTTATATTCCTGAAGCAATATGTAACAGCCTGTGTAGTATGTTTGTGAGTCCGTTCAGTGCTATCATGAGATTTCATAACAAAGTCAGCCAGAAAGGATGCATAGAACTTACGCCTTTCGTGTGGGAAACTCCATGAAAAAGAGGTCCCAGAACAGTATACTTACATCGCTTTATCCGTGCATCAGGTTACTCGAATATTATACACGGTCACGATTCATTGCCTGTTTACCTGACGTCAGCTACGTCACAATATGATTTTTTTTGTTTCTTCTTCTAATCCTAATCTAGAAAAAAGTGGCTTCCTCGTAGAAAAAAAGAAAGAAAGAACCAACCTTTCAGTGTGGTACGTCGCCACAGATATGCCTTGCTCATATTGAATGAATATTGAACGAATAGTACATTATTCAACTCCTACCGCGGGTGAAGAGATAACAAACTATCCAAATAAAAATAGTTTTAGGAAATTATTACCTCTAAGCTGAATACCTTTTCTGAGCTATCTCCCCCTGCTGTAATTGCTACTTTCTTCGTCTTTTCTCAGCGAGGATGACTATTGATATCACGTGGTTGACATAATGATTGTAGTTGCCCTCTGTTTCTCTTATCATTTTTTTCAATATGACAATGTCATTAGTTGATACCCCCCCCTGTCATTTGCCGAAAATAGTTATCTACCCACCCCCCCCCCCCCACACACCTTCTCTCTCTCTCTCTCTCTCTCTCACTCTCTCTCCCCCTCTCTCTCTCTCTCCCCCCATCTCCCCCTCTCTCTCTCTCTCTCTATCTCTCTCTCTCTCTTTGTCCTCTCTGCTAAATTTCTAATTTCTGAATAGAAAACGATCGTAAAGATTTTCCAGAAATGTTCTACAATATCCATCCCTCTTCTATTGCGTACATGATTTATACTTATATATAAGTCGAGTTCGGAGTATGTAAAAACTCATTCCATCTTCGCACTTTTCAATTATTTTAGGTACCGTACAAGGGTTTAAATTAAAATTGCCCTATTCCGGACTTCTTGAACGTCTCTTCGAACATGTCATAGGCCGTTTGTTAAGCCATGTACAATAGCGAAGAACATACGTTAACGTTAAAGCTTTTTTGCAGGTCCAGGGGCGCAGGAGGGTACGTGGCCCTCCCCCACCTCTGTCTCCGTAATACACTTTCATAATTCAACCTCATGTTTTTTCTTGGGGAATAAATGACGACCTGTCGATTGGTTTAAACACATGGCTAACACCTACTCATCTCGATGGGATCGATATCAGACCCACCATAGACCGAACAAAAAAATACACTGCACATCAGTGGCGTATGCAGGATTTTTTCAAGGGAGGGGTTTTAAAATCGGGCCCAAAATTTGCTCCCGAAAATTTGAAAATCGCGCCGGCCGAAAAGTCGCTGAGTTGGGGGGGGGGGGGTAAGCGGACTTTTTTTGGGGGGGGGGGCGCAACGGCTCAGCCAGCCGAAAAGTCTCTCAGTGGGGGGGGGGGGGGGTAAGCGGACACTTTTTTCTTTTTTTTTTGGTCTCGAATAAAATTTGACATTATGCTCCTTGGGGGGGGGGGTAATGTCACCTTTTTTAGGTCAGCCATTTGCATAATTTTTTTTTTATATATTTTTTTTAAAAGAATAAAAAAAAAGGAAGGGGGGGGTTCACAAAAAAACATACACAAAACATACACATAAACAAAACTCGAGCGGGGATTTAACCCCACCCCCCCCCCCCCCAACCCCTGCATACGCGCCTGCTGCACATCATGCCGCGATCCTTTCAAAAATCGGCCAGATTAGAGTCGGTTTTTGCGGTGCGGTGCGATTGTGGTATTAAAATACGATTGTGGTATTAAAATACGAACCCCCCTCATTTTTTTTTAATGTGTGTGTTCAGTTTGGAGGAAAAATCCTCCCCCCCCCCCTCAATTTGCGAAATTTTCGGCGCGATTTTCAAATTTTAAACCTCCCCCCGCCCCCCCCCCCCCCCGCCCCCCCCCCCTCGAAAACTATATCCTTCAATTATTGTTTCATGTTCTCATATCCTATTAAAATGGCTGATGCCTCTTTTAACAAAAATGTTTTGTGTTTTGTCACAACCCCCTCCCCCCCCCCCCTCCCCCCCCCCCTCTCCCCCCCCCCCCTCTCCCCCCCTCTCCCACCCCCTCTCCCCCCCGTCAAGTGACTCGGTAACATTGTTGAAAGTTGATGAAAATATTGCATAATGTGTGGATGAAGTGTTAATTTGTTTATTCCTTCTACTGTACTCACCCTCTAACATGAACAAAAATCCTTTAAAAATTCTTAAACCATAAAGATATATATAGTTTTCTTGGAAGGTGTCACTGTGCAACACCCTCTAACAGTGATTAACAGTAAATTCTCCCAGCTATTTTTGAATGTTTAGAAAAAAGACATAAGACAGGCTTTTAAAAATATACCAACACTTACATGTCTGGCATGGTATATAGAGCCGATTCCTTGCTTTGTGATGACTAACATTCACCTAAAGTGTAATTAAATTGTATAGGTTGAAAACAAATAAATAGCAAGAGAGGAATCCTAAATATTTACTTGCAATGATATAGTGTGTTTTGGTCATAGATTTCTCTCACCTTATTCAGATTATCGAATAACGCAAACTGTCAGTCTGCACAATAAACCCATAAGTCCCTGAAATGAGACTATATCCATCTCGCTATTCACTGTAATTGGAGTAGACCATAGAGATATATACTACTAACATATCTCTATGGTGACAACACATCATCCAATCATGTCTTTTCAACCGAACTTCTCAATTGAAGTATAGACTGCTCACGTAGACATTTTTTACTGAAATATCTTTTTTTTTTAATTTCTTATGCATGATTTACTGCACGAGCTCGACGCTCGAGTCTACAGTGCTGTGAGAATAAGGTACTGTGTGTGAGACTACGAGAGATTTGTCTGGCGCGCGATATGACCGGAGCTCATACATATTCATATTATGATGTCGCAAGACCAATTTGATGCAACCGGAGTTGAAGAACATATTCATATTATGATGTCGCAAGACCATTATTTGGCTAGAACAATGAGACCACTGTTCACAGTTTTTCAAACCATAGACTGAACATCGTACTCTATCTACCTTCGCATGTTCAGTTTGTAAAAATCTGTATTTAAAAAGATATAATCTTTTTTCTTTATATTTTCTAGTTAAGTGGCAATTGTGAACATCTGAAATCAAGGGTGTCGATTTGTATCCGTGGTTGGGGGGATGATAGGTGCCAAAATATTTTCGGCAATGGATCAAAGCAACCACAGTGGTAGAAGCGTGTGGCAAGTTACACCCCTCCCAAGCGCGTAGCCAGGATTTAATTTTAGGGGGCGGTAGTGAGCACGCGAAGCGCGGTTCCTAGGGGGTTGGATGCAGAAAAGGGAGATTCCCCCCCCCCCCCCGCAAAGCGCGGAAGCTTTGACGTTTCACTAAATTATTACAGAAAGAAGACGATTCGTTGGACCGTTCTCGACTCTTAATCCTTGTTTGAATCAAATTCCCCTTCCTCCGCGCGTAGCGCGGTAGCTCTGACGTTTCATTAGATTATTAAAGAAAGACGATTCGATGTACCATTCTCGACTCTTAATCCTTGTTTTAATCAAGTTCCCCTTCCTCCGCGCGTAGCGCGGAAGCTCTGACGTTTCATTAGATTATTAAAGAAAGACGATTCGATGAACCATTCTCGACTCTTAATCCTTGTTTGAATCAAGTTCCCCTTCCCCCGCGCGTAGCGCGGAAGCTCTGACGTTTCATTAGATTATTAAAGAAAGAAGACGATTCTATGTACCATTCTCGTCTCTTAATCCTTGTCTGAATTCATTTTTGCCCATTCCTGCGCGAAGCGTGGAAGTTTTCACATTTTATTACATTATTAGAGAAAGAAGACGATTTGTTGTATCGTATCCTTTATGAATTCAGTTTCCCCCCTACCGCGCAAAGCGCGGAAGCTTTAATGTTTCAATAAATTATTACTCTTAATCCTTGTCTGTATTCATTTTCGCCCATTCCGCGCGTAGCGCGGAAGCTTTCACGTTTCATTAAATTATTAGTAAAAGAAGACGATTAGTTGTATCCCCGGCCCCCCCCCCACTCAGTGTTATTTAGGGTACGCATATGCTCGTACCCTTTTTTTTAAAGCACCCCCTATCTGAGGACTGCCAACATTTCCGAACTCCCTTTCGCGGGCTTTTCGCGTGCTTTTCCTGCCTTGGAGACCCCCCTAAATCAGGAAAAATGCTCAATGTACCCCCCTAAATTCGGAATAATTTCTCAGGAGTCCAAAGAGATGAGAGAAAAAAAGAAAAACACCCCTTTTTTAAAGAAATCTCCGGGTGAAAAGTCAAATACACCCCTTTTTTTACAATTCTCGGGCCGGACTTTGTCGCACGAAAAGTACCCCTTTACCGGACATTTTGGCAACACGCATGCGGTCATTCCGACCTCTGATTGGGGGGGGGGGGGCGGGGTTGTATCGTGTACTTTGACGTTTCATTTGATTATTACTCTTAATCCACGTCTGAAATCAGTTGCCCCCCTAACAGCTTTGCCCTGTTCGCTTAATTATTAGAGAAAGAAGACGATTCGTTGTACTGTTCTCTGTATTAATCCTTGTCTGAATTCAGTTTCCCCACTGAAAATAAGTTGTGTCACAAATAAGTTGTGACATAATAATCTTTCTCCAAAAATGAAAAATGTTTTAGGAAATATCAGGAAATAAAATGAGTGAAAAAAATAAAAATAAAGATACAATGACGTGAATTTTAAAAAGGGTGAACGGAAACAACATAATAACTAGTGAACTATTTTATAAGTCATATTAATGTCCGAAAATCTTTCTCCTTGTCTCTGATCTCATCACGAAATCGTCACAGAGTTCATCTATGTTTACACTGTCCAGGATTGTTAGATGTGCATTGCAGATTGCTACTTTTGTGCTTCGCGCTTAACATTTAGCTCGTTGCTTTTGATGCTGCGTCTTTGCATTTGGCGCACAGCATTTCTATGATGCTGTTGATTGAACAAATTGAATAAATTCATCAACTCCTGATGAAGCCGTATGAGCGAGAATTCAATTTATTCTTGTCTCATATTCGGTTGTCTTATGTACTTCGTATATATGTATGTATTGTGAAAATGAGATAGCAAAATGTGTTTATTGATGGTCATCTTGCGAGTAATAACCATTAACTACTCTCGTCGGACTCTCATCATTAATTTTTCTCTTCATTTTTTTAATTTTGTGTATGGTGAATTATTGGGGGGGGGTGATTGTACAGGCCATCCCCCCCCCACCTGAAATATTGGGGGGGTATATCCCCCCCCCCCATCCCCCCGGGATTGACACCCATGAGAGTAACACACACACACACACGCACGCACAACCAAACACACATAAACATGTAAATGGAAGAATATAGATTATAGAGCCTGTTGGCTCTAAATTTTCTATTATTTCGTTTCTAGTTAGATCTCTTTATTTTTATCAATATTGTTTTTGGAGATACACCCGTGTACAGCCTTCCCAAACCTGTTGCTACACCCCTAGACATAATATGTTTTAACTGAGTGTCTAAATAAATACAAATACTAAACGCATAATTTGTTTTGAGGAGTGGTGACTCTTGTGCTACCAAAGCCACCTGGCGTGAGCATAACAATGCATATCACATAATCACGAGGATTTACAACATCCCCTCACAATGCAACCTTTCACAATTTACCCCATTGATTATAGGAGCCGGGGGCCGCTGTATTAAACGTATGGGAATGAAAGAATTTAGAAGTCAACAGGTTAATAGCAATTGCTCCATGATTATGTGGATGTATCGAGGTACAGTGGTTGGTGCACTTTATTTTCAATCCATGGGTTGAGGGTTTGAATCCCAGCCCGGCACTAATGTCCATTGGCAAGACATTAATTCACATTTGCCACTCGCCATCCAGGTGTTTATGGGAACCTGGCAATAGCTGGGGTAATGATAATTTCAGGGGTCACACCGGACCTGTGTCACGTGAGAGACTTTTTTTTAAATTATTATTATTGCTACGGATACACAAAATAAAGGGAAATAGAGCTTGTTAATTTAAAGTTAAATTGTAACGTTTAATTTCCAATCATTTCTCCTGTTTCACACACTTTGTTTTGGCTTCAGTAATAATACAGTATGTAATTAAACTTATCTTTAACAAAATATAATTCTGGATGGGTAGTTTCCCGTCTGACATCAGGGACTTTTAGAAATGCACGTCAAGAGCTTTGACTGCAACGTGTGACGTCATTTTAAGGCACTGCGCCTGCGTCACGTGGTCTCAGTCGGCGATCGAGAATGCGTCAACATTGATTTTCCAAAATCTAGTACATGCAATACATACATACATATTGACATTTATAAAGCGCCTTTACATGCTGAAATGTGTAGAACAGGTGTCACATGCACCTGTTCTACACATATTTACATATTAGCAGTGAAGGGATGTTCTTTTGTTGAGGGTAGAATGAGGAATGTCCTTTTTCTTTGTCCGTGATGTTTATTGTGTTACTTCCTGCATGCATATCGTCGAGTGCAATCTAAAAGATTTCTAATTGTAGCCAACATGGGCAGTGAAGTACGTTGACACGCATGATCAGTCGGCGTTCGTCGTGTTCTCGTTCACTCATTCTAAAAGTCCCTATCGACGCCGGTCACAGCTCGTGTCGTCCACTTGGCCCTCCGCAGACGGCGTCTTTGCTCCACTTGGCCCCGGTAGTCGCTCCTGATTCTTGACCTCCGCAGACTGAGATACGATGGTATGCGTCCCGATCCCAGACAAGAGCTAGCCCCCGGCAGCGTTATTTTTTTATGCGGCACAGATTGGGGCTTTTTAAAAAAAGGGGTCTTGATTTACAGACTAATATTGGTCGTGTGCGTACTAGACAGTATAAGTAGCAGAGGTCTGTTTTTAATAGTGTTACATGTAATCCACTACCGCATGGAAAATCATTACATCAACAATTTAAATCAAATTGGAAATCTGAAGAGGAGGCAGCACGTCAATAAGGAGAACATCACAATAATTAGTCAATAAAACTTAATAAACGAAGAGGAATGTTATCTAAACACGTAGTTCGCGATGGATATACAAACTTCTTCGCAGCGCTAATGCGCTAGCGAACATGACTAGTCTCACGTACGTGCAGACACTATTCAGAAGGGAAAGAACGTACTTCCCATAGGTTTAACACGCGCCATGCCCCAATCTGTGCCGCATAAAAAAATAACGCCCCCCGGCAGGCGCGTAGCCAGGGGGGGGCGGTGGGGGCGGTCGCCCCCCCTAAAAAACGCCGGCCAAAAAAAAAAAGAGAGAGAAAGAGAAGAAAAAAAAGAAAGAGGACGTAGGAAGAAAGAGGGAAAAAGAGTCGAGAACGGTACAACGAATCGTCAAAACTTTCGCGCTTCGCGCGGGAAGGGGGAGACTGAGTTCAAATTAAGGATTAAGAGTCGGGAAAGGTACAACGAATCGCTTTCTTTCTCTAATTATTTAATGAAACGTCAAAGCTTCGCGTGAGAGGGGGGAGGGACTGGATTCAGACGAGGATTATGAGTCGAGAAAGGTAGAACAAATCGTCTTCTTTCAAAGCTTCCGCGCTTCGCGCGGGAGGGGGACTGAATACAGATAAGGATTAAGAGTCGGGAAAGGTACAACGAATCGTCTCCTTTCTCTAGTAATATAATGAAACGTCAAAGCTTCGCGCAAGAGGGGTGAGGGACTGAATTCAGACAAGGATTACGAGTCGAGAAAGGTACAACGAATCGTCTTCTTTCAAAGCTTCCGCGCTTCGCGCGGGAGGGGGGGAAACTCCCCCCTCCCTGCACCCACCCCCCTAGGGAGCGCGCTTCGCGCGCCCTTAAAGTGATTCGCACGCTTCGCGTACTCACTACCGCCCCCCCTAAAATGAAATCCTGGCTACGCGCAAGCTATGGAGAACCGGGTGGCAGTTGAGCTAGCCTCTCGTCCCGACGTGGAATTACCCTCAGATATTGACTTTAATTGCCGACTAACATGACGTTCAGTCTATTATAGCTTAGGTGGTTCTCCTCGATTGCAGAAAATCCACCTCTTAATATACCCTACGGTTACTAAGTAAATTCTAAAAACATGACTACAAATATTTGGAGAGGAAATGATCTTACAAAGGAAAATACTTGTATTGAAAAGAGGCTTCCTAAATGTGTGCTAAACAACAGATAAAACATGTACACTGAATTAATGACTTCCCCAGGCCTATTCATAGGGAACAATACATCTTGGCCTGAAAAGAAAACATCTAACCTTAACATCTTCACCTGACCTTAACAAAGAACACTTCAGACCAGAGAGCGAAACAAATAAATTTCTTTCCTGACAACCTGTCAAAAAATCTCGCTAAATTTCATACAAAAAGACAACGGGTTGGAATCATGAATCTCTTCAAATCGATTATCATTCATTCGGATAGACTTAAAATGAACTATTAGGCCTACTTAATATTTTGAAAATACATTGTTGAAAAAATAATAATGAATATCCATATATCTCTGGATTTTGGAAACAGTACTATATGAAAGGTTATAATTCCATTGCATGAACTTCCATCAGTCATTTATATATTCGGTATCATTTTATTGATATGCGTCCGCATTATGACAGATGTAGACCTTCAGAATCTCTTTGATTCTCACTATGTTGGTCTCCTTTCGGTCTGTTCCTAATTGAATTGTAAATTCAGCCATCGAATCATAATCTATGAACAGTTTCCCAATTGCTTTTTTAAAGGAGAGATAGTTTTGTTCCCTTCGATCCCTGATCAGAATTTGATGCAACCGGAGTTGAAGAACTAGTATGAGCTCTCTTTCTCTCGGTACATGCACCCCCGATGGTGTAAAGGAAAGGGTTTACTGCCGAGTTAATGGGTATAATAAACACCACACACCAAGCATACATTGTCGTCGACACCGGGACCGCTCCCGCTTGAGCCAGTATGCCAAGGATGATGATCGGCATCCAACAGCAAAAGTCTGTACCAACTATAATGGCCATGCGCGCGGCGAGGCGCAATTCCTGCTCTCTCTCCGGAGAGCGGTGAGCCCTCCGAGATGTTCTGCGAGCGTAAACAAAGATGGCGACATAGGAGCAGAGGATAGTTAAAAAACAGAGAAGATTTAAACCGATGAATATAATGATGGCGTAATACGGATATTTGCCGTCTGATACGTTAGTAACGGTGAAGTCGACTTCTTGCGTTTCATAATCATACTCGTTGAAATTTATTTCAAGATTGGTGCTGCGAATAAGTGGCAGACCAAGGCAGACGTCAGAGTAGATGTACAAATAGCCCACTGCGTTTTTATTCAAAACAGAGGTTAAAATCGGAGGCAGAATGCCAAAGATGATGGACATGATCCAGATTATGGCGGTCCAGATTTTTACGGACACGAGGGAAAGATGGACGCGTCCGAATGGGAAGACGATAACGAGAAGACGATCGATGCTAATGAGAGCAAGGATGAGCACGGAAGCTTCGCCAGACATCAAAGCTATCACACCGATAAGCTTGCATGGTAACCCTTCCCGCCAGTTTTTGGCATACACGAAGTACTCGGGCCCGAAAAACGTATCTGCAGCTGCCAAAATGAGCATGTATAGTCCCGTCAGTAGGTCGGCCGTGGCGAGGTTCATGATCAGAATCGTCTGAATTTGAACCGTCTTTCTTGCTTTCTTTTGGTTTCTCAGAGTCCGCAGTCGCATCACCAGGACAAACGCGTTACCAAAGAAGGCCGAAGCACCAAGGATCCACATGAAGTAGCCAAGAACAGCGTATTCGAGTAGACCAGTGCATGAGGAAAATCGCACCGGCTCATAGTCCACACATTGCGCAAGATCTTTTATACGACAGCAGAGACGGAAGTCGGTAACGTGTCTAAAGTAGGACAAGCAAGAAAAAATGAACAAAATTAGACTGTCTACTGGATGAACGGAATACATGATTTAATTTTGATATTGTGAAACGAAGGGAAGTAGGTCTATTCAAGTTAACGGATACGTAAGGGACATTTTTTCAAACCGTTCTGTGCCAGGATCAGTCATCGTTTTCATAATTCTGTCTATCTGATCCTGCGTCTATTAGAGGGTCCATTGCATCATTGGTACAAAGATCAGGGTTAGGCTTAGGGTTTATCCACCGAGTGAATGAAGGTCCAATTATTGATTCATGATCATGGTATAATTCAGAATGTTCAGGAAATGGTTAAGAATTTGAAATTGGTTTTTTAAAAATTGTTAAGGGTCTCTGCTACATTGTAATTATGTTGGCCAAAATCACTTTTGACCGCCCCCATACCAATGTCCTTGTTTTGAATTTATTTCAGTGTCTTTGTTTTCTCTAAAAAGATAGTCTCACGTGAAACATGCTAAGGAAAACTACTTACATAGCCTGAAGTCCCTCTAAGCCTTCGAATATCTCTACAGGAAATTCCTCCACTTCATCTGTTAACAGAAACCTGCGGGATGGTGATAATTTTATTCAACATTATTTTAGCAGTAATACAACTTTCAATGATTGTGGTAGTAACCTGTGATAGCGAATAAAAACATGTAACAAAATTCTGAAATTATAGTGACCTGTGATAGTTAATGAATAATTTTGGGTTAAATAGATAATTACAAGCTCATCCCTATCAAAGAAGTATAAAGATCTAAAATTATTGTTTTGTGTTAAAATGACGAAAAGTATAAAGTGGAACCCCCTCCCCCCCCCCCCAAAAAAAATAAATAAATAAATAAATAAATAAATAAATACAAATAAAACCATAGCTCTTATTTGTTGTGTAAGCAATTCTGTATAATCTTTAAAAAAACGAAGTAAGGTAATCAGTAATATGTATTACTTTGATCTAAACTTTATTTTGACTCATTTAAACTGGACGGCCACTTTAATAGCAATGTTTCCGCTGATGATTTATTGATTTATTTATTTCCTCTCATAGGGTGGATGGCCCTTTCAGCACAGCTGATTTTCAGCTGACACCCCCCCAAAAAAAGTTTTTTTTTTTTTTGTTTTCCGAAAACGGTTGCGATCGTGTTTATACAGAAAATAGAATATAAAAAATATTTTTTTAAAAAAATCTAGGCACTTACAAAATTCTGAGTTGAATCAAATCATAAAATGCTCCCGGCTCGATTACAATAATGGGATTTTCATCAAGATTTCTATGGGAAAGGAAACAACAACAGCAACAACATAAGCATGTATTCATAATTATCTGTCTGGTTGTTATGTATTTCTCAATTTCTATTTTAAAAAAACCTCCTGAAAGAAAGAAATAACATCAGAACGTTAAATATTAATTGTATTGTATAATCTTTACAATGCTATACTCCTGAAGACTTGCTTTCTTTATCGAAACAACCCCTCCCTCTCTCCCTCTCTCTCTCTCTCTCTCTCTCTCTCTCTCTCTTTCCCCTCTCTTCCTTTCTCGAGCTCCCTCTCTCAAATTCTTCTTTCGTAATTATTATGGTATGTTTTTTAACGTAAACATAACATAGTACCGTAATTTTATCATTTTAGGGTATATTCCTGGTAATTTAGCTGTAGTGCTAATGTGGATAATATATTTTGTTTAAACGAATTGTATTCCAATGAATCAATTCAAATTTTCATTATTAAGTGCATACTTACAATGACCTCAGATCGTTTAAACCGTCAAATGCGCCGACTTCGATAACGGTTAAGTGGTTGATACCCAGCGACCTAAGTTCATGTCAAGAATATAAAACAGGTGAGTTATTTTCATGGCTGTTTTCCTTGTTGTTACGATGTTGTTGGTGGCGAATGATTAATCATCAGCATTTTTAATTTTTGTCACTTTCTATTCCACAGCTTTTGAAAGAAAACTGTTATAAATATATAAAAAATGTAATAGCTTTCTTTTTAAACTAGGCGGTCAAATCATAAGGTAATTTATTTTTGTCCTTTTTAAGTATGAGATGTGAGATTTTTCAAACTAAACGGTCATGTGAGGGCTGTAATCTATTTCAAATATGTTTCAAATGCCCTTTAACTGCATGTAAGATACTGTTTCTCTTAAAATTTTGTGTAACCTTGTTGTTGTTGTTGTTGTTATAGTCATTTCATATTGCATTATATTGTATTGCGTTTATGAACACCACTATCATCATGATCATCATTTTCATCATCATCATCGTCGTCATCATCAATAGTTTATATTAAACAGATGAAAAAATTGCATACTTACAAGGTTCTCAATTTTATCAAAGGGGCAAATGAATTGGCCGATATATTCCGAATAGAATTGCGATCCAGATTTCTAAGAAAGAAGAATACAAGACCATTTAAAAAAAAAAATCACGGAAGATAGAGCAACATTTCGATAAACTTGATAAAGAGGGATGAACCCTTCAAACAGATTTGGCATGAGTAATAAACAGGAAAATCAGATAGAGATATTTGTGAAGATTTAATACACTGTTGACCACAAAGTTATAGATATCTTTTCTTACGTCTTTTCATGTAATGATTGTAAAAATGTGGTTCATTCTTAATATATAAATTTTACATCTTCTCAAAACTTTTGTGATCAATATCTACGACTCATTAGATCGCTCAATAAAGTTGTGAGAAGATATAAAGTTTATCTATTCAATCACAATCACTACATGAAACGAGGTAAAAAAAAACATTATTCCCAATCTTGGGTAACAGTTTAAAAAATCTAAGAAAAATAAAGTAATGATGGTTTTCGTAATGTTCATATCGTTGATGATATGGGAAATTCACAAGTTGCAATGCGGTCGTGTGACTAGGGCTGGATACTGTAGCTATGTGCCCCACTTGCTTGAAGCAACACTGTGCAGAACTATTTTTCGTCCAATGATTATCAGAATTTATTACATTAAAATTCCCGATGTCGCTCTACAGAAAAATAAAGGCACTTCTGAAATGTCCTAGCCCTATCAACAACTTTAGAAATTGCAATGATTCAATTGTATTTCAAATTTAAACAGTGATTTATTGTTAAAGTACACTCTGTTGACTTAGCTGCATAAATACTGACGTATAGAACGAAGCATATTCTTGTACTATATTTAGAATGTCCGCTGACATGATAATATACAATGAATAGTAAATATCTATCTCTACGTATTTACTGTCGTAATTTGGCTGTATGATACTTACAGGTAATCTAAAGAAGAAAGTCCAGTAAACATGGAAGTGGTAACGGTCTCCAACGAGCTTCCTGTCAGAACCCTTAAAAATAATCACAAGATATATGATTGGACCTTTGAATATATAATCATGATACATGTGATTAGACCTTTAAATATCACAAAATATATGAATCATAAAAAGGAAACCCAGGATCATGTACCAGATTTTCTCGTAAAAATGCTGTTATCCTGTTTTCACTTAGAAATTCAATATTTTAAAAACATTGTATAAATGTATTTCGTGATGAAGAACAGTTAACTGATATCAAATTCGTACAACATAGGCACTATACTTACAATGTGTGAAGAAATGAATTATATGAAAACGCACCATCCTCGATCTCAAGATTAAAGTAGTCTGTTGTACCATGAGGAAACGTAACTACCCTGGTAAGAGATATGAAGCAACAAGAAACATTTCCATATAAGAATTTTAAAATAATTTTGCATGAGCATGATGAGAACTCGCAGTTAAATGACCAGAATTGGTGTGTTTTTAAGACGCATTCCAGTACCGAGAAGGGCAGCTAGACCAAAAAAAAAATCGATCTCGTGAAACTTCGGTTTCTTGGACGTTTGGTCCCATGACTCTACACAGTACCGAGGATACAAGGTTTAAGAGACCCAAACCTTTTGCCTTGTGGACATTAATAATATGCATATAGTTTTCAAAATGTATACAAGACCGAGGGTACATGGTCCAAGAGAAGAGGCTTTATTCGTTGTGGACCCTTGACCTTGAGAATCTTCCCGTCGTCAGAGCGTCCACAAGGACCTTGGTATAAACTTCAAGGGACCAAACCTGTCTGTCTCGAGTACCTTCCAATTAGATGTCAAAACGTCCACAAGATTGAAGCCACAAAGGCCGAGAGACCGAGACCTTCCGTTTTCTAGTAATGGTCAGACTGTCCACAAGAATGTAGATAAAAGATCAAGAGATATTCAGTCTTGTGGACTTGGTCTCGAGAATCTTCCTTTTCTTCTATTATTTTGTGTCTCATGGATCCATACCGTAGTAGTAACGGGTATTTTCTACACTTCATCCGTTTTGTTTGAAGCACAAGCCACAGCAGTGATATACTCTTCTGTCAGTATCATTCAGCTTAAACTGTGACATTTTTAATGAATATAGTAAGCTAATATTATTACGAACTTACATAGTGTTTACGTAGATAATGTCGGACGGATTCAACAGAAGGATGGATCCATTATTTGAGCTACCTGATACGTTGCTGATGATAAGGTTTCCTGTAAAATCTACAAGGGCACTGAGAAGAAGAAAAGATAGAAAAACATAGATAATTTACAAATTACCTTTTAATGATAATCTGTTTCGAAGATTATCGCACCCTTGGACAATGATATTCGGCAACTGGACCTATACTCTGAGGGCAAGTCCACTCTAACACAAAATACACTCAATAATAATCATTACCGGACTACTACAATTGGATAAGTACCCTCTAGGATAATTACTCTAGGACGATAATCCCCGGAATAATATACAGTATATTGATAATAGTAATATCAAGTATAATTATATCCTGGGCAACTATTCCCGGACTACTACGCCGATGACCATTATCCTCAGAATGGTACCTCTGCATGGAGAGGTATCCTCTAAAATAATTACACCTAGAATAATCACTCCTGGACTACCCAAACTGGACAGGGAGGATCTCATGATTAACGTTACACCCTTAAACAATCACCAATGAACTACTAACCATACAAGCACTTTCTTTGAAGACCACAGCCTAGGGGATACAGGACAATTACCTACATAGGCATACGGACACGTTTTGTGATATCTCTGTTTATTGTTTAAAAAAACCTGTCGACTATAAACTTCAGTCAAATTCGGTCTGATTTGTTTTTCTCTATCCTCCCACTTGGTCCTGTGCATCATGGATCAGGCAAATAAGTCTTAGGTCAGAGGGCCCCTCAAGATGCCTTTTAAAACGGACCCTTACAACTTACAACTGTACCAAGCGAGAATGTATCAGTGGGTCTCCTGCAGCTCCTTGCTCGATATTGGCCGTGCAGATCATGGCGAGAGTGTCACAAAAACATGACGATGGACATGGCTGAACTGTGTAAAGAATGATAGGAAATAAACACCTGCATTAAAAGGACGGCATAGTGATGCTGGACAAACATTGTGGCTTGTCCTACCTGACAACACGTAATGTATGCAATTCGCATTCTGACTATTGAAATACAATTATTCGTAACAGAGGAATTCAATAATTTCTAACGAGGTTTTTTGCATTAAATTTGATTACATTACGAGGGAGCATAGTGAACGAGAGGGGCGAAGCTAGGTGACGGAGGCGAAAACAAGCAATATACTTTGTTCACACTTCAATTTTACTTTGCCGGTAGTTATTGTGCAGTCCAAAGGGTTGTAAATATTGAGTAGGTAAATTTTAGTAAGTATATAGGGAGCTTGGGCATGGATGGGATTTCTATCTATAGGCCTATGTCATGTACATGTATATTGATATCGCTATGGGTGTCGAAATGGCGAATATATAGATTGTGTGGTAGTGAACTATTAAAACCAGCCAAAATTACCGAACAAAGATTATCTACAATATTTACTTGTAAATTTGGAAGAATATTATGCGAGATAGTGTAGCGACCGAGCGAAAAGATTTTTGCATATTTCGTTAGTTTTATTATATTAAAGGACAGAAATTGGTGAGAATAAAGATCAAACTACTAACCGCAAAGGTCAGCTGCAGTATTCGTGTCATCAGGGCACTGTTGGCTGCTCAGACATGATCCAGTGGGCCGGTAGCAGGTGTCGGAGCTTGGACAAGGAATCTGGATATCAGACGATGGCCCATCAAAAATGGCCGAAG
Organism: Strongylocentrotus droebachiensis; assembly: GCA_035222895.1. Lineage (NCBI taxonomy): Eukaryota > Metazoa > Echinodermata > Echinoidea > Camarodonta > Strongylocentrotidae > Strongylocentrotus > Strongylocentrotus droebachiensis. The sequence goes on from JAVYIG010017279.1 coordinate 17,608, forward strand.
CACAGGTGTACGTTCCTGCATGTAGGAGGCAATTGCAGGCATTGTAAGGGGAGTTGGTTTGGCGCCCGGTTTGGCGGTAATGTTCCTGGGGGCGTGTTTCACAAAGATCCTAAGTTGAACTTATAGTTTGACTTAACAATTATGGAAAGCCGTTGGCATCTATGAGAATATTTTGTAAAAGTTATTTTAAAAGGCATAAAATGTTGATTTAAATCATTAATATTTTCTATTACCAACTGGGATTTCATGTTCTTGATGTGGAATTTATTTTAAAAATCTAAAATACTTGAATTTTCGCTTTTAAATATGTTTGATTTTAAGGCTACAAATTGCTCTCCGTGATTTTTTAAGTCCAACTTAGAGTTAAGTTTAACTTAAGATCTTTGTGAAACACCCCCTGGTCCGTTCAGCTCTCTGTCTCCGCCTTAAAACTAACTCTGATCGGACCCAGGTTCGAAACTCCGGGGGTCGTTTCACTAACTTGTCGTCAGTGACAAATGACAGTTTTTGTTATAAGCTACTGAAATCCTTGCTTCTGATTGGTTATCAGCAGATTTGTCATTGATTTGTGTCATTTTTCATTGAAAGAAGGCTTGGTGAAATGGGTCCCACGTTCAAGTCACGTCTTTCGGATGGTGACGTTAAAGATCGGTCCCAGACGTAAATACTCACTTCTGAGTGATACGCGTCTGTAAAAACCCAATCACACATACACACGCACTTTCGCACGCCCACACAAACATGAAAATAGCATCGTACTCTTTTTATTACAAATTATTCTCCCTTTTTTACTAAAAGCTTGAAAATAATGTTTTATGTCTATTGATCGTCAAGCATGTTTTGTTAGTTAATACTATTAGTCGGTTTTGCTGATGCTAGTATTTTTGTTTCGTATCACTTGCCATGGTTGAAGTAAAGGTGTGGCAAAGTCCCAAAGCCTTATACTACCAAATGGGTCATGATCATCATGTAAGTCTTATGATATTGTTTGATTATCTCATCTTATCATAGTAATGACACGAACCATGCAGGAATATATGAAAATAACTGGGGATAATTATGTGTACATTATAGCGGTACATAATAGCTTCAAACGAAAGAAAATGAAATCTAATCTAAACACCAGGGGAATGTTTCACAAATACTAACATCGACTTTAAGTTGGACTTAACTATGGCAGGCCGCTCATGCCAGTAGTGTTTTCTCTTACCATTAACTGGCATTAGTCTCTAAAGGGACGTACAATAATGGTCACAAAATCTCCAGAATTTAAACTTGTGTATTAATTCATTGTTGAAAGAAAATATATTATCTAAAGATCATAATATCGAGAGCAAACAGTGGCATAAACAGCCTGCCATAGTTAAGTCCAACTTAAAGTCGAATACCTGATAATAGACAAATATTCTTTTCAATACAACAAAACCTGCTCTTCTAGTCTTTAATCTTTTTTTTTAAATTTATTTGTCTATTTTCTTTTTCATTTATATACTTTCCTTCTTTTTTTAATTTTTTTAATTTTTCTTTTTTCCTTTATTTTTACTTTCCTTCTTTTTCATAGTCATTTCATTTTATTTTGGTTAATGATGAATGCATCGAAAGAGGATGAAAAGAACAAAATAAAAATACTTACCACAATACATTTCATCATCTCCTCGCGGACAATTTATGGTACGATCGCATACATTCCATGGTTCTATGACGTCATCAGAATAGATGCAATGGTAAGGCTGGTATGTCTCCGCGACCGTGTCCTCGGTTGACTGGTTTGTCGCAACTATATATTTTTAAATAATGAGTAATATTGCTGCATTAATTCTGCATAGGGATCCAAAATTGAAACAAGAGTAATGGCTGTATAACATTCCTATACTAGGTCTTATGCAAAACAAAAAAGATTTTTACTGAATCGGAAAGAAATACTGTATATAGTTAATACAGGGAATATATGAAGATATCTATTTACAATTCTCTGGCTCAAATAAAAGTTTTCGAACTTCACGTTGATGGTATTGCAAATTATAATAACTTTATAATTGTTTATTTATCATAAGCACACCCCCCCCCCCCTCCACCCGCCATTAGTTTGGTTTTACAGTGGCTTATCCAATATCTTGAAATGAAGGGGGAAGGGGGAAGGGGGGTACGTAAAATTAGCATACTTCCTTTGGATTTCCATTTTTAACAGAATCTTAATGGGTCTGTATGATAATGGGAGCTCTTTGGATCTAGGGGACGTGCACCCCCTGTATCCTCCATCCCTCATGAGCTAGCGTTGAATATTCTGCTTGAATTTATAGTAATATATTTTTGGAAAACAGTGCGAATTTTAGCCCTAATTATCTGTAGGCTCAGCATGAAAGGTCCACACGAAAAATTGATAAACGACATAGGGGAAGGAAATAGAGAGCCCATTCTGCATGATTTTACTATGGTGTTATCATTAACTAGGCATATTACTTGCAAATAAATGAGGGGGTATTAATTTGTTCATGCCAGAGCCATCTATACACATATTTTGGTCAATCCGGTTCGAGTTGGACACAATATGGCGACTACTGCTTTGTTGGGCAATCACAAAACAAAATAATATACGCCATGTTGAGACCCAGTGTAACCAAGATGGCCAAACTCTGTATATAGATGGCTGTGGTTCATGCTGGATACGCCACTGATTTTCATTCATTTCATTAATTTTCTTCTGTATAATGAATTCCCTTTGCTTAATAACTCACATTATATCACTAACTCACATTATATATCACACACGGAACCTTTATTTCAGCGTGTAAAAACATTAAAAATGCAAGATATCCACATTTTTCAGACATGCATTTTTATGTATAAATATTCTCATAATCAACTACCATCCCTATTTTACAATATTTACAGTTTAAACTCAAACATTCACACATATTCCACCCGTTGTTCAACAAATTATCACTTAGAAAATCCTAAAATACTTTTAGCACAAAAATCAGTAAGACATCATGGACCAGATGTTTGGAACTCCTTACCAAATTCAATAAGGCATTGTTCATCTCTCTATTCTTTTAAAGCATCTCTCAAAAAAACTCTTTTATCGAACTGATTTCAACATGCAGTAGGCAATTGTCAAATTTTGGTCACATTGCAAATTTTGTTTTCTATTTCGTATTCTTAGTTTCCTTTATTGTAAAGGCTATATTTTTTTCCACTCCTCTATACCACACAGAGCTACGTGCACTTCCATATATTTGTTACAAACACGCACGCTCGCGTGCACATGCACACACACACACACACGCACGCGCCCACACACCCGCACACACACACACACATATATATATATATATACCCATATATATATATATATATACATTTGCACAACACCCTCACCAACTCATACACAAAGATCGTTTAAAAACTTTTTCATTATAAGGTTTACCTTAAGATTTTTTTTTTTTTTTTTTTTTTGAGGCAGCCATCCTTGTCAAGCTTTGCTTATGATTGCGGTCTCCTGCACTTTTCCAACAGAATAGTTCGGTTAATACTTTAAATGTATGATTATATGTTATGGAAATATTAAGTTTCGTTATTATATGTACATATATTATTTTAAAAAAACATTTTGACATGAAGAAATTATTGTTTATTTATGTTGTATTATACCCTACATATTTATATGTTCTTTTTATTCAGTTATATTTTATATGGGAAAAATGCAGAAATAAAATAAAATAAAAAAAAATTAAAAAAATGTTTATTCTACACTCTATTTAATTTTCTCTATTTTTTTCAAATACTTTCAGTCACTCTCTTTCGCAAAAAACCTAAACGTTGTTATGTTTCTTTAGTTAACTTGATGTCATACCTCCCTACTATATAAATTCAAAACATTTTTTTCATAAATTTCAGTTCATGACGATAGTCATGCAATCAAGTGATCGAAAATTTGAAAACTTGTCAAATGACTCTTATCGGAATTGTCTGTTATTAAAGTACTGTATGTATCGATAACCTGTGGCAACATTGAGTACAGATCATCGTGAGCATAATTCGAAATCACGGTGTTCCAAAACATGATAGAAAGCGAAACTTCCAAAGAAAGTTGGGTACGTCTGTCTTCAAAATACCTACCGCAGCACCCTCGAGACCCACACTCCGCATGGAGTTCGGGGGTTGGACACCTCGATCCAAACACACCCATGTTGCGGGACGTGTCAATGGTTGAGCAACACTGGGCATCCACAACATCGACCACGTTTTCTAATGCTGTATTGGGTTTAATAACAAAAAGAACAAATACAGAAAATATTAATTTAGGTGTTTTTAGGTGTTGACAAATTCTGGACCAATCCTGATCCTGGGCATCGTTTGACGAAACCTTCGTGACGTATTAAAGTGCATCTTACATCTTACATTCCCATCGGAACGTGTGATAATAAAGCGTACCCGTTTCACTGGGATGTCTGCAAACTTGTACTTACGAGTTACAACGCGGTTTGGTGAAACGATGCCCTGTGACTAACCAGTAGCGATCTTTGCCTTGATTTATAAATGATCATTGTAAGATCTAACGACAAGGGTACTTATTCCATAATTGATTTATTGATTGATTTTTATTCGACAAGCTTCCAACATGCAACAATATACAAGAATAACAGTCTTAACAGATCGAAATTAAGTCAGCTTGAACAGGATAACCCACGAAGCTCGAGAGCTCATTTCCAGTGGGGTCCCGGTGGAAATAATCATGGCCAATCAATTTATGGCACAAGAAGTGAATCACAAAAGATGCAAATTGTTCCTAAAATACGTCTACATATTTTATGTGTATATTTAGAAGGCATGGTGGATATAAGTAAACTTTCGTCCACTAAACTCAAGAACACACAGGAGATGAATCTTTTGATATTACTGCTGGGGTTGTTCTTGATGTTGTTGTTGGTTTAGGTGATTTTGTTGTTGTAAAAGCACCAGTTCACGCATGACCCGCGAGCACTGTAATACAAAAGTTGTGGGTAAAAATTGCCGAACTTGACGGCATTCATCATCTGTAATATATCAGAATGATATCTCGCAGTTACACAATCGTACACACATTGGTTTTCTTTCTTCCCTTTGTATAAATATTTGATAACACAGAAATCGACTTGGCAAGTCAAAGTCAAAGCAAGACTTTCATATAAAACTATGCCTTTCCAAGTTCAAACGTTCGAAGTTCCAATACATTTGAAAGACCAAGTTGTTTGAAAATTTGACTCAAAGTAAACATCAGACCAAACCCATCGTAAGAGAAGGTCTTTTCAAAAGCAATACATCAACATGGATCTTACTTCATAATGCTATTTTGTGTGTTTGTTTTGCCAATTTCAATAGTGCACGCGAAGAGGGTATTTCACGTTCGAAATGGTGCAGTAGTTTACCAAAACTTTAGCAGAGTAATTTAGTAATTTTAGCCGTTACTGATGACGTAGCAAACTGTATTTGACAGGTATGCTCGCAATAATAGTGTTTAGACACTGGTGTATTCGAAAGGGGACACGGGGAAATGTACCCCACCCCCCCCCCCCTGTTACACCCACAAATGTAATAACTCCCACAAATGTAATAACGCCCACAAATGTAATAACACTTTACCCACAAATGTAACAACACCCACAAATGTAATAACACTTTACCCACAAATGTAATAATTTCACCCACAAATGTAATAACCACTTTACCCACAAATGTAATAATTTTGAATCACCCACAAATGTAATAATGACTTTACCCACAAATGTAATAAATTTGAAGGGATATTTTGTCGAATTTAAAACCAAAACCCTGTAATAAAGCATGGGTATAGCGCGCAGTCTTTGTTCCAGACCCGGTTATTTAAAAAAAAAAAAAAAAATCTTCAAAACTAAGACCCCATCATCTTCCAAACTAAGACCCGGTAATAAAGCATGGGTTTAAAGCGTAGTTTTTCTTCCAGACCCGGTTATTTCAAAACTTTTTAAAAATCTTCATAACTAAGACCCCATCATGTTATTCCTGTGGAAGAACATAAGTATTGAGCGTAGTCTTTCCTCCAAACCCGGTTATTTCAAAGGAAATAGAAATTTAAACAAATCTTCGAAACTAAGACCTACCATCTTATTCCTCTTTTTTTTTCATTTAAAAATAAATTACATTATTACATATTTGGATACAACACGTCACAAATAAATGATTGGTCGGCGGTCACACGTAGTGATATTCCGTGCACAAATATCGCTATCCAGTACAATGATATTATTCCCGTTGTTTGCGGTGTAACCTATTCGGTTCAACAAGTTTGAAAGAAAAAGGAACGCCATGTCTACAATGGTTGGTGATCACGCTTCTCTTTACGAAGTTACTGTCCTATGATGTTAACGCCCACTTCTTTATTCGACCATGATAATGAAAACGGGTCGCCATACAAAAGATACCACTCGGAGAACAAGTAACTTGATCATTGATAAATGGGACAAAAAGTGCATAAGTTCACGAGTGACATTAGCACTGCTAGTAGCAAAATACAGAATTTATACTGTCCCAAAGCAGCAATTAAATCGCACAGCCCTTAGAGCAAATACAAACGTCGTTATAATAATTGTCAAATAAAAGGCCTATAATTTCAAAAATGTTGAAAAGATGATTTTACCGGTTACTGCTGAAAAAAGGAGAATCAAAGCAACCACAAACTGGCGTCGACAGAGATCCATTGTAGTGAATCTGAAAGGAAACCAACAATAAAAAATGAAAAATAATAATCGTTAATAAAAAATATTCATTAAAAATGTGTTTTGGGTGTCTCCTCCGAGTTGATTCAAGTAGTGAAGCTCCTGGGGAGGGATGGTACGCTTTTAGTCACCCTTACCATTGTCTTTACGGTTATACATGCACTGTTGCCCAGAAAGTGAAGTTGGAATAGTTTTCTTACCTCTTTTCATGAAATTATTAATGTATTCATGTTAGATATATTTCATATCTTTTCAGAACTTTATTGATTAAATGTTATTGATCATTCTTTATTGATTAGTACAGTTCTGACGAGATACACATGTTATCTATCAAGAATAAGCAATGTTGTCACATGAAAAGATGAAAGAAAAATTATAACAACTTTATGGACAGTGCTAGTGTCGTTGTTTCTGTGTTATATACGTTTGACGGGACATAAACTTGAACTTGAACTTGAACTTCTCACTGTACGTGATACTATTTTCAATGAATTGCAGAACAGTGCGATCGTATAGGTCATGAAACTAAACGTTAGTCATAATATAATTAAATTGTATACACACTCACTATTGAGTATCAAAACGAACGAAAACCACAATATGCACGTTCAAAGACGAAAGCTATCACAATGGAAATAAAATTGTCTACTTCCTGATTTTATTTTCTCCTTGTCTGATGCAACTTTCTTGATGAAGACCAAATGACTGTATATTTGACGTTTAGTTAAGGTGAGACTTTTCGACTTGACCTAGATTGAAGAGGTTTTTACGTCATTTAAACTATGTGCTGGTATGTGTTCCTATTGCACAAAGTTGTTTATTATATCTAAACATGACCGTTCCTCAAAATATATATTTGCATCAAACTGATTTAGAGTAGTCAGTGGCGTAGGTAGGATTGGGGCGTCGACATTAAGGGGGGTACATCGTACTTACTAAGTGAATGAAATGCAAATTCAACAAGGGTAAGGGGAGAGGGTTTTAAGTTTATCATTCACCTCTTTTTTTCTCTTCAGCACCCCCCCCCCCTTTTTTTTTTTTTGGTTACTCTTCAATTCACTGTCAATCGATGTATGTGCACGTGCCCCCGTGCCCCTGACAGCGATGATGTTGTGTTCAAAGTTTGTTATTTCAGCATTTTATTATACATGGACATGTTTATTTACATTTTACAGTGTGATATTATAATCAAACAATCTCGCTTTGTAACCTGGGATTCGACAGCTCAAATTCGTGGCGTTGTATATTGACGAAATACATAAACTTTAAAAGAAACACATACAAGAATCCAAGAAGGTAAAATGCCAATAAATACATGACGTGAAATTTTTAGGAAAATAATATTCTGTGGCTTTACAATATTAACATTATCCCGACTATTTTGTTCTAAAATCATAAAGACGGGTGGATAAATGCGGTAGCTCTATTAGATTTTCCAAACGACAGTGTACTGAGCTTTAACATCAAGGCATACTCATTATGAAAGGAACACGAAGCTTTGTAAATACTACTGTATTGTGAATTTGAAAAGGTTGATTCAGCCACCTTTATTTACATTTGCTTTGATCAGAGAAGGGTCCCATCGCCTAGGAGTACGGTATAATCGCACAGAGCATTTCGCAAAGAAACACTAAAAAGAAATAATCATAATTATCAAAGCCATTAACTTACTCAACTTAGAGTCCCGAAGCAGTTGTAACAGCCTGTGTAGTATATTTGTGAGTCCGTTCAGTGCTATCATGAGATTTCATGACAAAGTCAGCCAGAATGGATGCCTAGAACTTACGCCTTTCGTGTGGGAAACTCCATGAAAAATAGGTCCAAGTATACTTACATCGCTTTATCCATGCATCAGGTTACTCGAATATTATACACGGTCACGATTCATTGCCTGTTTACCTGACGTCAGCTACGTCACAATATGATTTTTTTGTTTCTTCTTCTAATCCTAATCTAGAAAAAAGTGGCTTCCTCGTAGAAAAAAAGAAAGAAAGAACCAACCTTCCAGTGTGGTACGTCGCCACAGATATGCCTTGCTCATATTGAATGAATATTGAACGAATAGTACATTATTCAACTCCTACCGCGGGTGAAGAGATAACAAACTATCCAAATAAAAATAGTTTTAGGAAATTATTACCTCTAAGCTGAATACCTTTTCTGAGCTATCTCCCCCTGCTGTAATTGCTACTTTCTTCGTCTTTTCTCAGCGAGGATGACTATTGATATCACGTGGTTGACATAATGATTGTAGTTGCCCTCTGTTTCTCTTATCATTTTTTCAATATGACAATGTCATTAGTTGATACCCCCCCCCCTGTCATTTGCCGAAAATAGTTATCTACCCCCCCCCCCCCCCACACCTTCTCTCTCTCTCTCTCTCTCTCTCACTCTCTCTCCCCCTCTCTCTCTCTCTCTCCCCCATCTCCCCCTCTCTCTCTCTCTCTATCTCTCTCTCTCTTTGTCCTCTCTGCTAAATTTCTAATTTCTGAATAGAAAACGATCGTAAAGATTTTCCAGAAATGTTCTACAATATCCATCCCTCTTCTATTGCGTACATGATTTATACTTATATATAAGTCGAGTTCGGAGTATGTAAAAACTCATTCCATCTTCGCACTTTTCAATTATTTTAGGTACCGTACAAGGGTTTAAATTAAAATTGCCCTATTCCGGACTTCTTGAACGTCTC